>WYDI02028467.1:0-73256 GCA_009867235.2 Psittacus erithacus
GCATGGAGACCTCATAGCAGCCTTCCAGTATCTGAAGGGGGCCTATAGGGATGCTGGGGATGGACTCTTCATTAGGGGCTGTAGTGACAGGACAAGGGGTAATGGGTTAAAACTTAAACAGGGGAAATTCAGATTGGATATAAGGAGGAAGTTCTTTACTGTAAGGGTGGTGAGGCACTGGAATGGGTTGCCCCAGGAAGCTGTGAACGCTCCATCCCTGGCGGTGTCCAAGGCCAGGCTGGACAGAGCCTTGGGTGGCATGGTTTAGTGTGAGGTGTCCCTGCCCATGTCAGTGGGGTTGGAACTAGATGATCTTAAGGTCCCTTCCAACCCTAACTATTCTATGATTCTAAGACATGGGAAAGAAGATAATGGGAGAATGAGCAATAAGGCTTGGCAAATGTGGGGAAAATGCCTAATTTGAAAACCAAAGCTGTATAACAGCTGATATTTAAACTGGTCATAAACTGTACCTGATTTTCTCAATTTTTATCAGTAAATTCCATACTTTAGCTAAATGAACATAAAAAAGAGATTAAGTACATCCACACTGAGCGTTTAGAGAAACCCAGGTAGACTGCTTCACGCACAGGCAAGGACTAACACCCTCTGGAGCGTGCTTGTCTGAGGTTAGTTAGGGCTGCCGTTTGTACTATCTTTGAGGAATGTGGGATGATTCATTTGGTGATGTTGATACATTGAGCTGAAAACATAAAGAGCTACATAAGTGCCAAATATTTATCATCACAATTTCTGAGCATGCCAGAGTATGAAAATAAATGTTGGCAACCAGACCTCAGGAAGATAGTAAAGACAAGCTTGTAATGCCAAGAGAAATTTGCTATTTATAATCCACATCTCGTATCACAGATCAATAGCTATTAGAATCTGGTAGGAGCAGAGGTGCTGATGTCTGTCTATCCCTTTTCTGTCCTTGTTTTGAGGCCCTTGCTCAATGATCACAGCATGCAGAGCTACGTCCTTTAAACCATACAAAAAGAAAACTAAAGCGCCATTTCATCAAAGCCATCCTCTGCACATCCACACAGGACATCCTGTGATTGACAGGGAGTCTGTATTCAAGTGTCAGTGTGGGAATCAGATACACTTAAGAAGACACATGGTGTGTATAGGGGAGTGGAATGATCCAACTCTCTGACCAAAAGCAGAGCTTCGGTTAGTGGAGGGGTGTGCTAGTCCCATGCAAATAAGCTGCCTGAGGGGATGCAAAAGTGCAAAGGCTCTGTTGTGAGGGGGATTGCACACCCGGTTCAGTCAAACCAGAATCAGCAGGAGAGTCTATCATAGTACATCAGCACTTTGAAATCTTTGTCACTTCTCTCTGTCCCTCTCACCCTGACATTTCAACGCATCCAAGAAAGAGTCACCTCTGGCTGTTCTTACGGTAACACGTGGCTATTTAGGGGCAGGAGACAGCAAGAAGGTGGCAATCCGCCAACATTATGTCATGTGATGGCGACTGATTTTTATGTTTAAAGCTTATGCTCGGCGTCCGGATACAGTGCACGTTGTCGGGAGCGCCAAGGTTCCCCTCTCCCCACTAACAAGAACCACCTGTGGCCAGGGCCAGCCCAACCAGGCTGCCAGAGAGCTCACTGGCCACCGGCTCATGGCTGCAGCAAAACACAGCTCTGAAACTGGCCTTTCACACAGCCAGAAACCTTTTTTCAAAAGGTCTTTGCATGTCTCTTGGTTGACATCCCTGTCAAGTCCAGGGGAAGACAGGAGGATGCAAATCACCTGTGGTGCAACAGCAGTAAAATAAAGCTGTGCCTGCTTCTTCCAAGTCTAAATCTGGCACTTTGCTCATGGCGGCTGTTATGGTGAATGCCAACAGCTCCACTGTAGGGATGGAGAGCCACCACTGCTAAGGCTGCCAGGGAGGCTGGGAAGGGCTGCTCTGCCAGAGAAATCACTGCAGTTTGCTTACTAGTTAATCTGTTGCTTTTTTCAGAGAATTTCAAACTTGGTGTAAATCCTGGCACAAACAGGAATTTGCTGAATTTAACAACTGCAGTGTGCAGCAAAAAGAGGTGGGTATTGATAACCCTGTAGAGACCAGCAAGAGCTACAAATTCTCCCTAGTAAAGCTCTGTAATTTTACACTGATTTTTGTGTTGTCACCACTGGACTTCCACCAAAACCTGAGCTAACCATTTTAAATCAATGTTGCATACAACTCTGCCATAAAGTGAGCACAGCATGGACATTTATGACATGCCCGCTGATGAGTGCATCTCCAAGGAATGCCTCTGAATAAGCATTGAAAGAGGTGAATTCATTTTGGGTGAATCTCGTAGTGGCAGACACTAAGCTAGAAATCTCACAACAGCAAGTAGTTTTGCAACATTTCCAACATTTTCTTGATACAACTGATTGGGAACTCCACCACTGGTTCTCCTACCCCATTTGAATATTCCAGGCAGTGCTATCAGAATCATTAAAAATGTGAATTTCAAACTAGTCAAAAACTATATTAACCTTTTTAGTGCTGAAACAAGTTCAATTTGTAATGACATTCTGATTCATTAAATAGGACTCCTCAGTCATCTTGAGCAGTTTCTCATATAAACCAGACCAGCTTGTTCCAGTGAAGAAAAATGCTAAAATGAACTAAAGAATATGCAAAGTCTGTTAAGAACCAGTAGACCTTCCCCTGAGAAAGAAGAAAGTTATTAGAGGAGATTAGAAGATTTACTATAAATTTTCCTGTACTCCTTGTTTTATCTATATTTTCAACTCTTCTACCCTGCTCTTTTGAATTCTGGTAATTGTCTGCTCACCAGCCACAGTTATAAGTGTGAATCATTTTGGACACCAGATATACATTATTAGGTAATTAATAAAAAAGTGAAAACCACATGGACTCTCATGGTTCAGTTGATAACAAATGAACTATTTACTGTCTAGTACAGAAACACTTCCTAGCACAATACTGAGAAACTCATTTTGTGATGCACCAAATCCTGGGACAAAACTTCTTTTGCAGAATCATGCAACTCAGGAGACAACTTAGAATCACAGAATGGTGCAGGTTGCAACAGTCCTCAAAAGGTAATCCCATCCAACACTTTTTGGGAAAGAGAGCCCAGATGAGCCCACCTGCCATGGGCTACCTCAAAGTTTAGAAAGAGATTAGAATAATAGCAAGGATGATTACTGCCTTTTGTCAACGGGAGTCTGAACTTGCAATTCTAAGCAGTTAACAGAATCATTCACTTCTTTTGCAAAATAATTTTTAAAAGATAATGAAACTGAAGTTCTAAGAAAGCTAAAGCCTTCTAAGAATTAGCAGTCTCCTTAGATGTGGAACATTATACAGCTAATATGAAACTCACCTGCAAAACTTCTGTAAGAAGCAGCTACATTAGCTAATTTTTTTTCCTCTGCAAGAGAGATATCCGGTTTCTCAAACCTAAACAGGTCATCGTGACAAATATGGTGGCTAGTCCAGCATGATCTGGAGCATGCTCTATGACTAGAAAGTGTGCTTTTGTTGAAGATGATGGAAGCAGAAGAAGTGCGGACCTAAAAATACCAGGCAGAAGGCATGAAAGCTGTTGCAGCTGAAGGGCAGCTCAATATACGATACATAAATGGAACTTCAAATGCTCCATCTTGTCAAACACTGGCTTGTGACCAGATTACAAGGCAACTCCAAAAACCTCAGAAATCCATACGGATGTAACATTCTGCCTCACAGAGGTGAGCCACCTTTGAGACAGGTGCCAAAGTTGGGCTGCAGCAAGGACTAACAGTGGCTGCAGCTAAGGTAAAACAGGCTGGCAAGCTCTTGGCTCCAGTGGAGTTGCAAAAGCAGCAGGAGATCAGTGCCTTGCCCTGCAGAAGAGGCAAGACACCACCACCAAGATAACTGATCAGCTACAGCTTGCTGCTTTGGCAGTATCTGCTCTCCTGCTGAGATTTTATTAGCACACTTAGCCTCTAATTTAGGGAGAAAAAATGACAGTTGGATGTCCCAGACTGATCCCAGGAATAGTTTTGAAACTGTGCTTAAGCATTTATTACCCTGGATAAACTGAGCATTTGCTCTACAAATTCTGAATCCAGATCAAAGCTTTCAGGGAAGTTCAAATGGAGGACTTAGGACAGGACTCATCTTAGATAAATCTGAAAACAAACTGAATATTCTGACTCTACCATCTGTAGCAAATATCAATATAACACTCCCTAGAAAAAATAAAAAAGGCATTTAAGCAAGTTTGTTACTAATCTCTGTACAACCTATTTAGAAAGTCTTGCTTAAGGAGATTTATAGGCATCTTTCAGATGAAAATTTCCTATTGAAAAGACAGCCTTAGATTAGACTTCCCTACTCAGATTGCAACGAGGCGATCACTTGTGTAATTCCAAATTCCCACTCACTTAAAGAAGATGTGAAATAACATCCCACCGTGAAGTGTACGACACTCCCTGGACTCCTAGGTTTGCCTCACTTTATGAGGGTGATGCCTTCCTGTAGATGAATAATTCATATTTAAATTATTTTGAACATTTCTTGCCTTCAAAGTACAAGCAATACACGAAAGACCCAGAACTCTAAGAAAGCACACAGCTTTTAATTTACATCCGACTACTGGATCTTTAAATTAATATGCTTGTAAGCATAGTTTTGGACAGGAACAACTTTAATGACTCAGGATAAACTTCATACCGCTGCACTGATCCTATTTCTTCATGTTGGCAAGGCCTTATCATTGTCCCAGTTACATCCTTTTGCCAAAATAAACACCATCAGGAAGAAAGGAGGCAGCAATCTGAAAAATGGCAAACCTATTATTGCATAGTTTTTCAGGCTGTGACAGAATGTGCAATATCTCTAAAGTAATTTTAGCTCATGGACTTTTTTTATTAACTCAGGTGAAAAGAATTTTCTGGCAGAAATATGATATTTTCCAAATTTTGTTTTAAATGGATATTTCTTGCTATTGTTTTCCCTTTGATCGGTAAATCACCAATTTTGCAATATGGCAGCAAGCCAACACAGAAGATCCCTATTTTAAATGATGTTATAAATGAGTGTGGACATTTTATTTGACAAGAGACCAGCTGAACCCTAACCAGTGCTAATTTATGCAACTAGATAAGTCCTAACTGAAGGGTAAATTCAGCCTTACTTACACCAGTCCTCCTGAGCCATTTAGGACCACTCTCTCCAAGGCAGTTAGAGCACTGCCTTGAAAGACTACTGCCACTTCTCCACAGTGGGTTGATCTAGAGGAGAAAAGCTGTCAGTGGCAGAGGCAGCTTCATGCAAGATCAGCTGCTAGCGTGCCTACCCCTGGCAACATCAGCTATACCTCAGACTTATCAGTACCCTATACATTTTTTAATCTGCAGATCCTAGTGTGCACTGGGTAGCATTTCAGTGTGTGTTTGTGTTTATGCCACTTCTATCTGCACCTCACAGAACCAGAAAGCCACAACAGTATATCAGAAACTTTGTAGAAGATCGATGCCTTCATATTTGCTAGTGGTACTACGGCATATGCACAGGCCTATGTTATCACAGTGTCCTTTTCTGGGGGGAGAAATACTGAATTTTGAGTTGAAGAGATCTTAAAAGGAAGGAGCATTATAAGGATGATGCAAATCTTAGCTGAAAGATTTGCTGAAAGATTAACTTGAGAACTTTACAGCTTGTTTGGGTATAGCTTCAATTCATTTAGTCTGAAATCAATTGATACAGTGGCTGAGTGCATTACTATTCAAAGACAACATATTTTTTATTGATCAGAAACAAATCGTACATTTCTTGTCAACTTGAGAAGTCAAACCCAGAAACACCAACGTTAGCAGCTTTTAAAAACACCAGCTTTACGCTCTGCAGAGAGAAATAATATCCACCAGCAGCCTAACAGGAGAGTTTCCACATCTGCCCTTGCATCTGAGGAGAGCTTAACCTAGGGACTGAGCCCTCAAAACTTTATAGCTCATGTTTCAGCTCCCCTTCATACAGGGAAAAAGATCAGTTTGTAATAGCACTAAAACTAACACATGCAAATACATGTACTTGCTGTATGTTTTTTTCATACAGTGGGTTCATTACAACTAACTAAGGAGAGTTCATACAACTACATATGAGAACAATCTGCTGCTCTCTTCTTGCAAAAAGACATTAAACAGCATATTCTGGGTGAGAATAAGAGGAGTATTTGGGGAATCAGATTTATTTCTCAGCATATATTTTCCCCAAGAAAGCCACCCACTAGTACTATTAACAAGAACTCTACATATTTAGCTCTGCTTCAGACCAAGATGGTACACAAAATAGCAAGGTATCAAATTTCTTCTAGGATGAAAAATACTGACATATTTTTTCTGCACCATTCTAGTACATGCGTCTCTCATTTTCCTCCTCTAGCCACTGCTTATATACCAGTCACTGTACTGATAAAAAATCATATTAGTGGCTTTTCCTCACACTCAAATTTGCATTTTCAAGCACTGGTAAAACCTGTCTTGACACTCTTCAAACACATCTCCTTGAAAGCAGATCAAAGTAAATCCACAGCCGAAAGAATTGTGATTAAACAAAGAAGATGTATTTACTGCACCTTCTGTTGAGTTGTCATTGGTGTTTTGGATATTCAAACATAATTTCCTATGTAATTTAGAAAGTTAGTCCCTCCCATGTTATCATGTGTAAAGGCAGAGTATGCAGCAGTACCAATTCAGGAGAAAATCTGCCAGAAGGTAATAACATCTTCAGCTTGCAAAAAGGTCAATACATACTCCAAAGTCCAACACATTGACTTTTTTCTTTTAATCGAAACCCTGAAGGTGCTTTTTCTTTCTTCAGTGAAGCAAGGGCAAATTACTTGCAATTGGATTTTTTAATTTCAGAAATTAGTGACTAAATTAAAGTGGCATATTTGTACTGAATGAGATTTTATCATACTATGTAGCAATACACTATCAGAAAAAATAAACAGAGAAAATAAGGTTGAGACTAAATTAAGTGGAAATTAAAGTAAATAAAATAAATTTAAATAAGAAAATGTTAAAAAGACAAAAGGGACTTTTGCAAATGATGCATATAAAGGGAGTTTCACGTATTCCACTAAAATGGCACAAAACATGTATTCCTTTCCTGAAGAAAACATTACTGCTAGCCGGTGATAAAAAGGTGAATAAAAACCTATGAGATTATATCCCATAGCTAAACAGCTCGCATTTTTGAAACCATGTTTTCTTTCTTTTCTCAATACAAGAAGAAAGCAACATCCTGACTTAGGTAACTTGCGAGCGTTCTAGCTGATCGGCGCTAAAAATCAGCCATTCTCCCACACTGACCTCTAGGTGGCGCAAAAGAACCTAAACTAAGCAGATCTCTCCCGATCTTTTGGGCAACGTTATGCCCTCCCAGCGAGGCTCCCAGTCAGCAATTCCAACATAGCAAAACACACATCTATTAACCCGTATTAAATAAAATGTCAAAATAAGTATTAAAGTGACAGTTACTGTAGCCAGGCAGGTAATTTTTTACTGCTTCTAATGGTGCACTGAGATGTAAATCATTAAGTGATTCTCCACAGTACATCTAATATCCATTCACCTTCAGCTTAAAATACTTAAAAGGAACAACAGGTTCACTAGAAATAAAGTTTAAGTTTATATTTAATTTAACATAAGGATTACTACAGGGCTAAAAATGCATACAGTAAGAACCAATTTGCAATCATAATTCAGCAGAAAAGGTAGTAATGAGAAAAATACATCCATTACTTCATCATATTTTAGATTACAGTATGTAAAAACTTAAAGAGTCAGTGAAATCACATCCAATCAATATTTACTGCAGCAGTAACTAGAAATGTTGCTTTTTGACTTAAGCGATATAGCTGTTAGTATGAACCTAAGACTGGCATGTTCTGCAGGACCAGAAAGAAATTTTATATTGACAGTCTGATGTAATGTACACCATGTGAAGCATACCACCATCCCTCAGTCTCTGCACACAATGATGGCACCACACATGCATTTTTCACCAGTTAAGACACTATGACCTAGGAGCATTTTTTTTGTCTGCCAAAAAATGGGCATATGTACACTGCCCTTGTGTCAATACCACCACCTATTTCCTTTATCTCCTGTCTTAGCCAAAGTGTTCTCACACACATCTGAGTTTCACTCTGATCAAAACCAAAATCCATCCCACTCCTAAGCTGCCCCAGCTCTCTGCATACAGAAATCCCAGGTGGGATTTCAACCACTCCATCATTCAAAACCATTCAGTCAGAAATGCTTCAACTCTCTAAAACTGAACATGAATTTATGCATAAAATTTGTCAAAGCATCATGTGGAAGATCATTTCCATCAACATGCGATGACACAGGATTGTATCATGTGCCCACAATTAAACAGGAAAGGAATTTCTCTCACCTGGCATAGAAATCTTTTGGTGGAACAACCTCTTGAAAGAACTGTAGCTGGTACAGATAAAGTCCAATCAAGTGCCCTGCACTGAATATAGCCATTAATACACACAGACAGCTGAATATCAGCGGATCAAATGCTTGGCAACAGGACCACCATGTGCACAGGCCCAAAAATACAAAGAAATACACAGCTGAGGTCAAAGATGGCACCATCATTCCTGTAAAAATAAAAATATGGAGGGTTGGAAAGGTGTGGGAAATATCAGCATTTGTTAAACCTTAAATCTGTCAAGATAGATATAAAACAATTTAGTCCAATTAGTGTTTATGTTAACACTTAAGACTGGTATTAACTTTGAAATTAGAAGAAAAGGATCTTCTTTTTTTTTTACTCAATGCACTTATGCTATATCTTAACACTTAACACACAACTACTTTGAGATGAAATCTTCTTTTGTAAAGATGTTTCTCAAAGCACGGAGAAAAACAGAAACACAGCTGCAAGGCCAGGCAGCAGTGCCTGAGAGCACTGGGGCATTAAACTTCAAAATGAAATTTAAGTATAAGATGCTAAAATGGCAGGAAAGAACAATGAAAAAACTACTCATATAAATCTTGAGATATCTTGAGTTAATACCAAAACCCCCCTGATGTATATACTGACAAGAGACCTATATAAAATCCAGAGAACAGTCAGGAAATGTTTGCCTTTTTAACTCTCAGAAATTTGTAATTTACATATGACAAAGACTCTGCTGTCTTACATATGTATATTGTTTTTGCTCTTCGCATGGAGTGGAGTATTTCACTTGTGAAAATGTGTGACTGATGAAGCAGACCCGATGCTCAGTGGGTAGCCTACAAAAATAAGTGAGGAAGCAGGAACGACACACGTGTCCAAGAGTGGCAACCATGGAAAATGACAAGAGAGCTTACATCCATGCACAGCAGCCCAGTGGAGTCTCTACAGTAACAGTACTGAAGCCAGTAAGGATTGCCTGCCTCAATTTATTTTTAAGTTTTTTGCTAGTGCATATTTAGGAGCCACCTTCCTCAGGCCAGACCTGCAGGCTCCTGGTGGTCTGTGGCTCTGGTACGCCCACTGGCCCTACAGCTGGGCCAGCCGCTCTGGCAGAAGGACTTGCACCTTGCCAGGTGCTAGGTTGCCATGCTTTTTGGGGACGGCATCCTGAAGGTCCGTCCCCAGTTGGGATTAGTCCGTGCACTGTAAGGATTCATTCACAGTCATTTTGCCCAAGCTTCACCATCACATATTTCCCACTGTATTTTAAACCAAGTCTTTAGGGTGCTCTGTCTCTGCTTCAGAATGTAATGTGCTGGCATTGCCATAGGCTCACAGATTTAAAACATGACAGGACAGCAGGGACCATTATTCTGACTGTCTTCATGATGGTGTCTGTAAAACTTCTGCTGCAAAGCAATTTCTGCCTCAAGCCTGTAACTACTTCCTTTCTTCTTTCAAAAAGATACTTTTGTCTTTATTGAAGCACTTCAGGAGTTGAATCCACTATATCCATATATAAGTTGCTTATTATGGCAGATTACTCTGGCTGTGAAAAACTGAAAATGTATTTCTGGTCTGAAGTTGCAGGGATTTATCACTTAACTATTGGCTCATAACTACTATTAGATGAGAAGTCTGTTAAAAAAATGGAGGCACTTAGTACTTTGTCAGTACTTTAAGGCTGCAGTCAAATCACCCTTCATCATCTTCCTTCTTGGCACACTAAGTAAGGAAGTATTTAACTAATTAAGCTCATGGTCTCCCTCAGGAATACAGCCTTCCCAGACCTCAAGTCCTTTTTGTAACTCTGCTCTGAATACTTCCTGGTTCTCGGCATGTGTCGGAGTTCCACAGACAAGCTGCCCACGAGCACTCAGAAGAAATTGCCCTCATCCACTGCTGTGTGAGCCTTCTGCTTCGTCCTCCCTAGGTGATGCTTACAAATGCAACTTCAGAATGGCAACCGGCTTTTCAAAATGTTTTTAATGGCATCTCTCTTCCTTGATGTTCAGCCCCATAGTGATCTACATAACCTATTTTTATCCTGTTGTAGATTTGCTACCTTGCATTTGGCTACATGTAAGGTTGTCAGATAATCTTACCTGCCTTAATAAAAGGCCACATCTGACCAGTCCTTGTAATTTAATATTGTTTTTTTAATTACTGTTTTATACTTCATACACTGGTATATTACACATTAAGTATATGCAGTTGTACATATACTTTATATGTAATGACTCCATTTAAAACATGTGATTAGACAGATAAATGCTAATTTACAATTGTTGCTCCAATTATGAATTTGTTAATTACAACCTACAGTGATTTTGTACACTTCCATTCTGGCTGTAGCTGACTATGCGGTACTAAATCAAATGCCTTATAAAAAGGTCGGCTATATCATATCAAAACAGCTACTTTTGCTAACCATATCAGAAACCAACACGAAGTCCGCTTACCTGCTTATCACTCTTTTCACACACTACACAGTTAACCTATTTTTCCATTTTTCCTTTTTGTTTTTTAGAGCTATGTAAATACAGTTCCTTTTTACATTAGGTAGTGTCAGAATTCACATTATAGTATATAAATATGTGGTCACTTATAATATGCAACCATTCACCATTTGGTTATAACAGCAGCTGTGAAAGTTGTATACAGCATGATAGGGCCACAAAGTATTTGTAAAAAATATTAAACAACTCAGCATATCCCAATGCCTGCCAAAATTTTAATTTAAATAAAATCAGCAGCAATTTCTTTTCCCTTAAAGATTTCCATTGTTATTCCCGCAGGTGCCAGAGTGCTGAAAACTCATTTGTTAAATGCATAATCTAATGAGGTCTGGAGGAAATTTTTCAATTGCACCAACCTGCTGAACCAAGTAAAATTGTAACAACAACTTTTCCAGTGGTGATGATCATGTTGCCAATAAACTCCCTCAGTTTGGATGCTATGAAAGCAATTCTACGCAGCATTTTTAATTTCATGGTTTCCTCAAATTCTGCTTCACCACAGTCTTCATCATCCAGATCTTCTTCATACATCAATGCATCATCTGGCTCTAACTTTTCTCTTACAGCCTAAAGGAGGAGGGGGGAAAGAAAAAAGAGAATGCAAAAGAGAAAGAGACAGAAATAAATTTGAATTAAAAACCATGGATACGTTATTTAGCAATAAATTATTGTAATTTTTGACTATGTGCAAGTAACGAGAGTTATAGAAGGTGCACTAAACCTAGAGCTGTACATTGATGGCTCCCGTTTCAGATTAAGGGCTGTCTCTGAGAAAGGCTGCAATCCGCCTACAACTGACTGCTTATTCTTTTTTATATGAAATTTGGTTTGCTCAGCATTCTTTGCATCTTGCTATCTATTATCTGCTAAATTCCTCTTTGCCTTACTGGCTTCAGGTATAAGATCCAGTCACTAAACACAAGTGCCTTCCAGGTTCATGTTCCTCAACAAATCTCACTTTTCAAACCCTTCCCCATAAACCCTATCTTAGACTTCAAATGCAAACCCTAAAATTGAGCAAGTAGCAGCGATCTGAGCCATGGCAGCAAGGACTGAAATAAATGGATAGATAGTTCATTGGTGACTGAAGGGCAATTTGGGAGAGAAAATATTACGCTAAGCAGAGTCTTGGGTAAAGAATGAGAAATGGCGAGATTAGCTGATGGTGAAAGAAAAGGAGAAAAAGTGAGCAAGAGAGAAGTAGTGAAAGCTTGAGTGATCTGCAACAATTTAGCAAGAGAAATGAGACCAGCGGCTTAGAACTACACAATGGAAAAAGGAATAGAAGGAAACATGTAAAGGCTCCTCATACTTGAGTGGTTTGTTAGGATTTGGCAGTGGCCTTCACCATCAAGGCTCCATCGTATCTTGGAGACCAGAAGACATACACAGCTATTGAGTGATGCAGACTAAATCACCAACCCACGGTGAGAATCTGCAGGATTAGCAAGAGGCCCACCCAAAGACACGATTTATGGAAAAATTAGTCATTCACAGACATGTAGGGGCATATTTAAAAAAAACCCAAAATAATAGTTTTGAGCCAGGTTCTCACTTGGTGTAATGCAGCATAGCTGCTTTGGCACTAATCTGAACTTGTATTAGCTAACATTAGTTCTGGCCAAGCAATATCTCTGCATGTGAAAGTAAGAAAGAGAGACCATTGGTATTTTTTACCAGAATAGCAATCTTCTATTTATTGGTGACATCTGGCAGCAAAAAATTTCCACACCAACAGATAAGACTGCAGTACGAACAGCTGAACTCTGAGGCTACTTAACCAAATTCTTCAGTACCACTTTGTTGCATAGATTCTCCTTCATTTCACCTCTAAGCTTGCTGCCAACTTCCTCCTCTTATTTTGAAGCATTAACAATGCTGTGAATGCCTAGAACAAGCCTGTCTATTCTCAAGTGTATCTATTTTTCAAAGAATGAAATACAGATTAAATACAGTAGGGCTGATTTGGGAAATCCACCTTTCTCTTAGACATATCCAGCTATTTCACTAGCTATACTCATTATAAATTTCATTTCAATTGCTTTGTTATTGCCACCATTCAGTTATACACTCTTAGCACATGAATTGTTAGGTGCTTCTGCAAAATAATGGAGAGGAGATGGCAGCCCAAACATGCAGTCATCACAGTTCAAGCCATGCAGCACAAAGAGGCATTCTGCTCATCACTGCTGCTAATATCTGAGCTCTTATCTAAACAGGAGCTACTTAAATATTCAGAAACAATGCTGACAGTAGGCTGAACAATACATTATGCTCGCACTTCTGCCACAGCTGTTTCAGTGAGAAAGCTATATAAAGGGCAAAAGTTATGATCATTTCTGCTTGTGCTGTAATTACTAGATGAACCAGCTCCTCATCTAGTCCTTTTGGGCCCAACGAATCTACATTGATCATGAAGACAGGATTCATACATTTATTACAGCTTAAGCTGAGCTGGAGCTCTGTCTAAATTGCTGAGATAGCACTGAATTATACATATGCAGTACCAGAAAATAAAAGTCTGAAAAGTCACAAAATAAAATAATGAAATGTTATCCATGCAAAATTAGAAAATGTTCTTGAGGGAGAAATTAACAGAAATTAAAATATTTTAAAGTATGAATGGAAGGAAAATACACAATACTTTTGAACAACAAAATAAAAAGGAGGACACAGAAGTAAGAAAAGCACATAGAAACAGCCGAGTGAAAGACGGAACTTGATATCCTTTACTGTCTCTTCTCTCTACCTGCCTCCCTCACCTCAGGTGGCAAACATCCAATTTCACACACCTTGATCTCCTCAAAATGGATCTTTGGATTTTCCTATCACCATAACTAGGACTATAATTTTTTAACTTGGCCAGCCTAATCACTTAAGGTTCACTGATCCCTTAGGCTACATTTTGTCTTAAGAGTTCAGTACTGACACATATGACACAGCATGCCCAAGTAGAAGCACTAGGAAAGAGGATATTTCGTACAAGGATACAGCTGAGAAAGAGATGATGGTCAAAAATTTCCATGGACTGAAGCTCTCACACTTGAAGCATAGCTAAAAACTTGCAAGGTGATCAGTAACCAAAGAAGCTAACTTTCCTTTTATTTCCATTTTTATTTAGATATGAAAATATGGATTCCAAGTTCCGCAAAGAAGTTTAGACCTCACAAACACTCACAGGAAATGCAGAAAAATCTACTTCTGGTGTTACTGAGGTCATTTGCTGCTGGAAAGAAAACTTAAGCATTCTGAACCTCAGCAGATAACAAACTGATTTCCCAAGTTTTCCTTCCAAAACTACAAATGTCTGTTTGGAGTCAGGGCTCTTCAGCCACTTTCCTCAGTTTAAGACAAGCTAGCAAATGGGAGAACCTGGTCATCAACAACAACCACAATCCTAGAAGCCTTATCAGACACATACCATTTTGCAACTTTTCAGCACAGCCTGAATTACCAGTGATATGGCTGTGCCAGGACTGCCTGGTTTCAGAGACCAGGGCTTTCACCAGCCTGGAATGGGTGGGTTAGCTTTGGCATCACTGCCTTCCCTCTCTGCAAGTGCTTTTAAGGATAATACCTCAGTCCTTAACCTTATTCTGTTTATCTCTCCCAGTGGTGTCATTCATGACCCAGTCAATGATTATTTCAGTGAAAAGACTACAACAACTAAACAACTATAGGTTTGATGCGGGTTTTTTGTATACAAATGTATCTGTTTGTAATTCAGTATCCAAGGTGAAGTCAAGTAGCTGAAAGGCCATGTTCCTTTCCTGAAGCAGCTGAAATGCCATGTTCCAGTGTATGTCAAAAAGATTACAAACTTTGGATTCCTCTACTCTCTTATTCACTGCCTGCCAACTGGATTATATGGGATGGCTTTCCAGTTTCCCATACTGAGCACTAGAAATTGCTGAAGAAAAGCAAAGAGTGAAGAGCTTTTACATCCAACATGGTGATAATGTGCCTGTTGTTTTAACACTTTCTGATGATTAAATAGCCACCTACGTACATGCTCATCCCAGAACGCCGTTATTCCAGTCAGACTGTTTTGCAAAGCTCTTTTTACTATGTGGATTAGTCTAAAGCTACAAACCCATGCTACATAGGCTACGGTTAGAAAAATACTTTTACTTCCATAATAAATTACTTATTATGCAATTACAGGATCCCTGTGGATGCTGATTAAATCAAATAAACTTCTCCATTCAAGGAGTATAGTGCATTTGTGAAGCCATAAACATGTGTTTCCATGACCTTTGCTCTGCAGAGCAGGGCCCCAGGACTTTTTATAAACAAACTAAATGCAGTTTAGGTTTTTCAGCAATAGTGTGGAAGTCCCAGGAGTATTTATTGTACAATACTTTTTTAAACTGCCAAATTGAGATAGAGAACAGGCAAGGAAACAGTACAGCCTCTGTGGCAGCTATGGCAGCTACTATTGTGGCTAGGGCCAGAATATCCATTAGCTACTTTGGGGGCTGCTTTATTAACATCCAACTTTTAAATCTTTCATCTGGTACAGTATAAACACTACCGCACAAAGATATCCTCTAGTCCCAGAGATGTATTTACTAACAGGAAGCCTCGAATCCAACCACCTAAAACCCATTCCTGCTTCAGAACACTCCTTGCTTAGTACCTACCTTTAATGGTATTGTGTCTGTAAACAGAAATTTGCTCATTTATTGATTTATTATAGGGAGGACATGAACTAAACTCTTAACAAATTCACGAGAGCCCCAAAATTGAACCAATCAAAACTGTTACAACTGAGGATATACAAGTCTCAGAATGGACACAACTCCCATCTCTGCAAATGTACTGCATTAATTATAAGGACCTCTCCACTGTGCACTGCTAAGCTCACAAAAGTAAATTCTCATGAGACTTCAGGTGCTTCCTCCCTTCAGTTGGCTCATACATACTGTACAAATAGCCTCTTCTGCAGTATTTTGACACTTCCTCCCAGCCAGAACCAGGAAACAGACAGGAGTGAGAAAATGAGAAATAAGCCTGAGAAAAACACGCAGTTATGTGAAGTTCACCAAGTGCTAGTAACACGTTGCTTCTAGAAATTTTAACTAAGGTTCAACGGATCCTGGTGTGTCATTTTATCAATTTATCCATGCATTACGTGGACATTTAAAAAGTTATAGAGATGCAGTGATAAGCCTCATTATCAAACTTAATGTCGAGATGACACTGTTTTCCAAGGGTCTGAATTGCAGATGGCAGAAATGCAACTGGTAATTATACTGCATGGCAGCACTGTGATGCTTCCAAGGCAACCTCCTTGACGTGTGGTTATGCTCTGCAAAGAACCTCTGTGACGGAAAGCCTGAAGCAACCTCCTCAGGAGTAGTGTGTGAGTTCACTGACTTAAATACACTCTTGTTGCCTCTGAATTGCAATGGGGACTGCAGGGCTCACCCGAACACCCAACCATATCTCAGAGCCTGCTCCATCCTGGAACCCCCACAACAGCCTTATCTAAACAGCTACAGGTATGCAGGTTCAGCACAAGGGCAGAGTGGTACATCATAGTAGATCATTTTATTTATTGCTGGTGATACCAGAGAAGCGCTTTCATGATCTGGATTAGCTTAAAGGTTCATGGTTTGGCTTGAAGAAAGAGACAAGAAGGAACAAGCCACAAAGCAGCCCACATGGTCTGACCTCCTTCTGGCAATTTTAGTCAATCTTCACAAGAACTACTCTAGCTGTTGCATCCCATTTCTTTAAGTCACTGGCATTGTCTTCATGCTGCCCTGCAGTTTGCATGCCCTGGAGCACACACTCATGGCCTGCAGCTGACACTCTTATTGTAAAAGCATGATTCTCGCTTTGGCAGAGAATTAAGGTCTCACTATAATTATTTCTTCAGCTCTAACCATAATTCATATTTTTATTCTATACCTGTGATACAGTAGCACAGATACAATTTACTAGGTGTCTTTTCTAAGTCTGTTCAATCCGTTACTATGCCCAAGTTTTTTGACTTCCTTTTTATTAAAAAACAAAACAAACCCAAGTTAATAAACAGTCTGGTTTAGGAATCATCTGAGATAAACTATTTGATTCAACTACACCAGCAGAACTATAGAAATAGACTCTCACTCTCCCTCTAATACCACGCTGGTTTAGTACAATTGCCTCCATATTGCATAAGCCTGTGTAGTCAATCTAGATGGAACACATCACAACACGACTGAGTTCCTGTTCTTAAGCTTGCCCTAAAAGCCTTCCCCATCCTCACATCCTCCTCTTCCCCCCCAAAAAAAAGTCTTTAGCTTTTATCATCATAAATGAGATAATTACCTACCTGCTTCTAGGAGCAGAATATACATATGTGTCTGTAGAAATGTACATATTTCTATAAATAAGTATTTTCTATATGCCCATATTTTCTTTATTTCTATAAATAATTATTTCAATAAAATCAAAATAACAAAATATTCTTCAGACAGACCTAGCTGCACGTACAAAAGCTGGAAAAGAAATTTAACTGCTACTTGGTTTATCACCAAAGGAACTGGAAGCTGTTAATGCAATATAAATAACTATAGTTCTAACCTGCAGTCAATACTAAACCATGTTAAGGTAATCATTTATTGAATTTCCAATTTTGCAAGAAAGTGAAAAACTCCACAGTTGTTCTGAAAATGTCGGCATGTGAGAAGTGGATTTCCTTGCTTTTTCTGCCACAGAATTGATACAAAAAGTTTCCACATAAACAATTCCCATGTCATTCAACTTAAGCTGTACAGAAATGGGACTGCCTGGCAAGAGTATGTTCTATAAGGTTATCTTGTGTGAGATACATGTGGAGCTGACAGGGAGCTCAGGCAGGTCTACAGAAAACCAAAGGGGAACATCGCTCTATATGTGGATAGGAGGTGCACCTGGAGGGAGGGCTGCAGGCTGTGAACCAGGATAGAAAAAGAAAACTGGGTAACTTAAAGGGAAGACCATGCTCCAAGAACTGATCGAGTGTGAGAAAATTACAGTGAACATTTTGGTAGTTGTGACATTAATGAGATAGAAGCATTCTAGAATTTAAGCGATAACCTAAAATGTATAGAACAACTGAATCGCTGAAAAGATAAATGTTATATTAACTCTAAGTCTTGGAGATCTTAATGAAAAGTTTTATCACTGGTAGATCTCAAGTGGGGTGAAGCTTAGGTTAAAGGCCCACAGAGTATTAGATGAATTTGTCAGTGATGTATCATCTGAAATAACTTTCAGGGTGCTTGCAGTGTTTGATAGGAATAAATGACATATACTTCCACGGCAAAATCTCATGTGGGAAAGAGTCATTTGATACAGAAAAAAAGGATCAGCTATTTACTGGAAGCACACAGGGACAGAGGCATTTAGCGATTCAGAGGAAATGAAAAATAAATTAATAAAGACAAGCATAGTTCTAAGCAGGATAACAGGAAGGCAACTCATGAACTCCTGTATACAATAGATATTGTATTGAGAGGGCCAAAGATTATTTCACTTCCCAGTGTACTTATTGCACCTGAGCAAACACCAAGTGATGTCAGCACAGGACTCACTTGGCCAATATGGAAATAGAGTTTCTTATCTTCACTCCAGAAAGCTGTCAGCCATGTAAGCCAAATGCAAAAGAGAGGGGAACTCACAGGCAGAGTTCAGTTGTTTGGCCTGAGATGATTAAACACCTTTTTTAGTGGAAAATAGGAAGAGCTAGGTTTCAACTACAAGGCACAAGTCAGTACAAACTCTGAATGAGCTAGTGCGGGTATGTGAAACAGCACAGCGCCCAAATGGAGTAATTCCTGGGCCAAGAAATATACACACTGTACAATTATCCGTCTCGTTAAGGACAATAGCCCAACCATAGCTCTGTGTTATCTGCAGTATTGCCTCAGCTCATACTGAAGTGGCTTGCTACTTCTCCAGTACCACCCTGAAGAGCCACAGATTACTGGGATGAACAGGAGAATGGGACATCCAGTCTAAAAGCAGATCCAAAAATACTTTTCATCTTTCACCTTGCAGAACAATGTTTAAATAAATATTTTCTTTCTCACAAAATATCAGAGAAAGAAATGCTAGAGAAGGAAACAGTGCAATGAAGCAAAAGAGCAGAACTACAAGGGTTATAATGCAGTTATGAATGAATACATGTATAACCTAAATTAGACATTTTCTAACCACCAGAAAAGCAAAATTACAGAACAGGGTCCTATCAGGAGCAATGGATGAAGAAAAATTGCCCTGTTTTCAAGATGGTGCTTTCTACCTTCCAGAGAGAATTGTGTGATACCGCTGCCTGCAGTAGCAGCAGACTAAATTCTGTGACCCAGGAGATTCTTGTACTTTGTTCAGATCTACAAGGGCAAAATAATATTCCAGGATTTTCACCACCTGGTTAACACCTCTGTATCTGATAATATGGAATTGAGGACTGTTAGAAGAGCAAACCAGTAACACCACTGCAAAGGCGTCACAAGCAGAATTTCATCATGTTATGTTTCTAACCAAAACAGGACAGGTGCACACCGAAGTCTCATGCTGAACAGGCTAACAGCATTTGGTAATACAGAAGGTATTGCAGTATGTGTTTTTATGTAGCTGAGGCACTGCTGTAGTATAATTATGTATTTGTGTTAAGACTTATCCAAAGACATGTGCATCAAACCAAGAGGCTAACGTAACTTGTAAACTTTTGACCCTTGTTAAGATCAGATGCATTAGAATTGTTACTGGGGGAGGCAGCTGGGTAAGGTCTGGCAAATTTCACCATTACAAACATCACAAGGGAAGCGATAAGAGAGCCTCACCTGCTGTTTTTAAGTCACAAAAATAACATTATTAAATCCTACTTACACCATGTTCAAAGCACACTAAAATCAACTGGGTTTGCACATACTCCAGAGGTCAAAACCAAAGATATATTTATACCCAACCTGAAAAGGTAAGCCAATTTAAATAGAGGTGACAATGAGAAGAAAAAAGAAAAAGAATAAAAGAGGCGTCATCAGGAAGCTAAAAGAAGCCAGGAAGTTGTAACTCTCTCTAAGAAGTTATTTTTCCTTCTTTATCACATATAGTATTTTCCACAATAGCCATCATTTGCTGTCTCTGAAGGGAAGCAAACATTGAAGAAGTTCTATATGGGAAGAAGATGTTCAGAGAAATCAGGACCAAAAGGCCCCACATCAGTGAGAGCTAATCAAGTTAGGTGAATGTTTGATGCTGGTAAAACAAAACAATAAATAATCTTAGGAAAAATATACCCATCACAGGCTTTATGAAAAATGGGCACCACTGTAAAAAGCTCAAAGTATATCTCTGCATCTGAAGGCAGGAAAAATGGCAAGTTGCTAGCAAATACAAGGACTGGGACATCAGACCTTTCTCAGATCTGTGCTCTAAACTGAACTAATTATCCATATTATACAAGACATCCAGATAACTGATATGCTAGTAGAATTGTCCAGCCCAACAATCTCTGAATCTAATAGTGATTGTCATAACACCATCATTTAAATCAACAACAAGACTTTGCCTGAAATGCTGAGGCACTGATACTCCCTTCAGCTCAAGTGACTATTGCAGAACTATAGCTAGTTCAGAAAAAAGTAACAAAAATGACAAAAGAAATGAAAAAAAAGAACAGGGATTGCTTATCTTTAAAAGCACATATGTGCAAGATAATATATTTGAGTTCCTTTATACCATTTCACTGTGTTTTATAACATGTAATACAAGAGACCTTTCATAAAATTAGAAAGTGTTAAATTTAAAGTAAAATCAGAGAGCACTTATTAAATTGTGGAAGTCCTTGCAGGTATTCCCTTACTTGCTTACTTGTCCTCATCCAGGAGGCAGCAAATATTTTCAGGATGAGGATACTGGTCTCAATGGGCAATTTCTAGACTAGGAAGTCCTTGGACAAGGCATGGCATATCTGTAGCTTTCACAGCCTATCCATTCTGACCTGTATGTACTGCAGTCACACTTGGAGACCTGGGCCATAAGAGATGTGCTACGTGCCCATTATAAGCGTAGGACAAATAGCCATGTCACTGTTTAGAAAGACACAGCTTAGTCAGTGTTTAGTAAGACAAAAGCAACTGAGCATTTTTAACTGCTCCTATTTGCCAAGGGACACAGAAGTGAGAGACAGATGAAGTAATGGACTGGAGGACACAAACCAAGTTTGTGGCCGAAGTGAGAGCCATGCGGTTGTTTGTTTGTTTGCTTGTTCTTTTTCTTTTTTTGACTCCAAACAAATCCCTGCCTTCTGCAGAAAAGAGAAAGGTGGAGGATCTGGGATCAAGCTTTCCTCAGACTATGGGACAACATAGAAACAGTCGTCCCATTTGCTTTCTAGAAGAGGTGGATAAGAAACAAGCTTGAACGGACAACGCAGTAAGTGCCGTGGAAGGGAGCTGTATTGAAGACTACAACCGTATATTCTGATTAAGATCAATAGCTCTTCTAAAGTTTAAATTGTGCAATCTCAGAAGGATTTCTCTCCCCACCACTGTCACAATGTTAGGCAATTCATCCACAGTCAAAGAAAAAACTACCCCCTTTCTCATACCTATCAGACTGTATATATACTGTATCTGCATTTTGGCATATAAACCACCATCTGCACCAAATCAAAAATGTCATACTTTCAGATGCAGCTGAGAGTTAACTGTTCTTTCTTATTTTCTTCCACCTTTTACACCTTGTGACTGGCATTGTGCTTTTCAGTATTTGCAGTCCAGGCCTGTCTCCAGCTGAATTCACCTGCTTTAAATTTTCTGAGCCCTAATAAAAAAGGCCTGCAGACACATTTGCTCCAAGTGTGCAACCATTTAGGGGTGGTAATGAGTTGGACTGCAGCCTGGTATCTGGCAGACCTTCCTACTTCATGACTCACTGTTAATTAAAACCACACTCTTTGCTTATTCCTGGGACAGCATTACTTACAAATAATTGAGAGTCTCTCACTGCCTTATAGCTTCCTCCCCCCAGTTTTGTTCTGTACAATATACTTTTCTGATGATGGAGGTCTGTTTCCCTTAAAGTTGGATGTAGTGTAATGATGAAGGACATCCATTTTTGGCTGCATTCTTGTTGTCCTCAGTTTGGATTCCGATATTTTTTCTTATTTTGAATTGCATCTCAATCCATGAGGAATCTGATCCATTGTACTTTACAGCTGTTTTCTGGAGGTGACTGCCATGACAAAGTACAGCACATAACGGAGCACCACATACTGCCGCTTGACTTCAGGCATTTTTTCAGCATGCCCATATAAAAACTGAAATGTGACGGATTCACACAGAGCTCTGAAAAGGTTACTTTTAGAAGTATTAATTATTTAACAGGGTTTCTTCATAAATTTTGGAAGGAGTAGATAGATTAACCTTTCTTTTTTAATTTAGCCTATTTCCATAGTATTTCACTCCCGCCTGAAGCAAAGAGGTCTGAGAATCGCTAAATGTAAATAATTCCATGCAAAAAGGTAAAGCTGCAAGACAAACTCGAAGACAAACTCTCTGCTTTTGCCTGAAAGTCACAATGCTGATTTCTTGATTTATAGAGCTATCTGTGGCTAGACATCTGGCAATCTGAAGTCACCTCTCTTATGGTTCTGTTGAGCCAGCTTGAATCAGTTGATGCATTCTTAACAAAATCTCATACCATGAATCTGTGATGCCTGGTAGCAGGAACTCTCAGAAAAAGCCCTTCAGCTCTGGAACTGGCTTCAGGGCTGGTCTAACAAATGCAGGACTATTTCCCTTGGAGGCACAGTACCAAGCTCAACACTTCTCCTGAAGCATTTGTTTGTAGGGCAGTTACTGCTGCAGCTCATTATGTGTTTTTTAATTCAGTGGAGTTAACAGCATTAGTAGAGAGCTGCACCAACATGCAGACACAGGCATCAGCCAGCTAATGCAGAATTCGAAGAACTGATAAGTTACTTAGTTTTCCCTTTTCCAGTGTGCTTTACCAAGGAAGATTTGAGAGTTATCATGTGAAACTCACACAGTTTGGGCTCATTTTAGATTATGCCAGTATTCTCCCAAATTCAGACGCTCAGCTACATGCTCTGCATATGCATCAGGTTCCTTACAGGCAGTTCTGCCAAATACATATTCCTAGCGGATTCGGCTGCTTCTGCAGCCTCTTCCTAACTAGCAGAAATGATTCCAGGATGTTATGTGCAGACACCTAGAAAGAGAAAGCTGACATTTGGAAAAATGTGTTTAATAGGTATTTGATTTTCCACTCTCCATTCCATTCCATCTTTAAAAATCAAGCAGGTTATTCTGATGAAGATTCACCATTTCAGCTGTGAACGTCAGAATTCCTTACAGCATTGGGGATCACCTCATATGACAGAAACTATCTTTTCTTTTTTTTAATAAAAAAATAAAAAAAAAGCCTGTGACAGAGTTTTGGGTGTCACTAAATCTAAACACAGCTGCTGTGTTCACTAATACATACAGTTAAGAGAACATAAATAATGTTTGCTGGGTTTTGATGTGAAGAAGTGAAATGTATTTACACAGATTTCTATTTGCCCAGTTCAATATTTCCTTGCAGTCAAAGTTTTCTCCTTCTCCCCCACACTCTTCCTTTGTGGAATATTCTGGCCCATGTAGTTGCACTGGTGGATTGCCTTAAGGTAGCTAGTCTAAAACCAACCCAATATAAAGCTCTGTGCTATGTAATCAGTGTTAGCTTATTTTTTTCCTTTGCATTCCAGGCAAATGACTATTGCACCTTGCCTGGAAGCCAACACCCATCCTCTCCATGAGACTGAGCTCCCTTCAGACCCAGGCTCCAGGCACAGGCTCACCTTTTGACCCATACAAAAGGTGAGTATCTGAATATCATCATCTAGACTCAGGGGAACTTAAGAGTGCACTTTGGTTTTTCTTTGGAGCTTCTGCCATCAGATTATTCCTGTTTTATGCACGTGCATGCTTCCTTGCCAGGAGATCAAGGGCTTCAAAAAATCTGTTAGAGCCCACATTAGCAAAATGCAACTCTTTTAAGAGAGACTGGCTGAACACAAAGCATGCTAACTAGCCACACTTCTTAATCCTTCAGATGCCTCAGATGCCTCCCCTTATGTGTACAGACCCAGACTGTAGCCTGCTGCTAAATCCATTTTGCACAGCTCCAACAATAAACATATCTGAAGCTGATAAAACCAACTTCCAGGAGATGCAGCAAAACCTTGTGTATGCTCATCAGACTTAGGCCTACATATCCTCCAATGTGTAGTTAAATCTGTAATCTTCAGGCAAATCTCAGCTGCCAGGAGAGCCTTTAAGAATTACAACTGCAACTGAGCATAAAGCACAGTCCTGATACCGATATCTCACTCGCTAAAAACTCAAAGAGCTTGTGGCAATACCACAATCCAGACAACATGGCAACATGCAAAGAGGCTTCCCCCCCCCTCCCCCAATGACACCAAAATGGGCAGCTGACCCTCCCAAATACTTTATCCACTTCAAAGTGAAATTTCTATTTGAAATAAGTTGCAACTGTGTCCCCTAAAAATGGAGTTTTGCGAGTAAAGGAAGAAACATTCCACTCATATAAAAGAAGACAGAAAATGAGACCCAAGGCACAGTAGACAGTCTGATAAAAAACATGTTAAGATTACTAGTAGGAATTTCTCTGCACCCTGGGCTTAATTCCCGCTGCAGCCTTTTATATTATAAAATTGTTTCTCTCTTTCTGTGGATTTTTCTGCATTCAGTATCCCTTCTATTCTTCTTCCTACTAGTAAAATACACAGCAAACACATCAACAATTCCAGCTAATCCATTCGCAAAATGATCCTCAAGATTATGCACGATGACTGCAGTTTGGTATAACTCTTTCCATGAATGCAATATGCAATTTCTCTTCCCTTCTTCTAGGAGTCATTTCTGATAATCACGCAGATGCTGCTGTTGTTCTTGGATAACAACTTTGGAAATATGGATGCTATACAAGAAACTGAGCAACGTATGTAGCAAAATAACCTCAGACTCAACCAAGAGAAGAAATAACTTGTGATCAACTGTCATGATCATTTCTTAAGTCAAAACAATTTGAAAACTTCAGTAGCATATCTACTACTTTTCATATTCTGCCTTGTTTTCTCAAAATAGTAACAGCTGTAGCTTTTCCACTTTAAAAACAATTGTTTGAGTTTCCTGAAAGTAAGTTCGCTACTTAACACACCCAGTGCACGTAAAACCATTTCAGAACACATCTCAGACAGCCAAAGCTCACTCTTAGCGAAAAGCCATGCAGATAGAAATGTGTATTTGATACCATTTCCTCATTTTCAAATTGCATGTTGCACTGTGCTGCATCCTCCGTTACTGGCTTCTGAAACATGTTGCGACAGATGAGCCATATTGCCAGACTAGCAATGGACATCCCAATATCTGGTACAAATATTCTGATCACGTTGCCAGCATCTGCTCCTTTCACACTGTATGGGATGAAAAAACACACACAAAAAGGAAATGTTTGTTATTTCTAATGACATTTTCAACTGGAACAGGAAGTTAGCTTATGGCAAAGAAAAAACAACTAAAACACAGTAATAAGAAAATTTCACAATATGAGAAATATGAAGATGATCAAGGAACTCTAGGCAGACAGATATTTTTGCTCTCCAGAAGTACAGAATAAGTCATTATTCACTTGGGGCTAACATACACGTATTTTAGTGATACTTAGCATTTTGAATAACCCAATTCTGAATCCATTTTGTGGACAGCAATACAGGAATGGTCTTTGAATTTAACAAGAAAGATTTCAGATGAGTTCCTAGAAGATCCATGTGTATAAATCACAATCCCTTTACAGGTATCCTTTGCAAAGACAACACCTTCACCAAAGTGGTCAAGCAAAGTGAAGACGCATTCATGTCACCCCTAAGTGTGCCCTAATCATTCCTGGCACACCTCTGTGTAACTAAACAGAAAGCCTGTAGTATTTTAATATGGTTTATTATGTTAACTGTTAATATGTTTTATTCAACCAGACCTTTTAAATACCTTCTTGGGTATATACGACTCATGTGTAAGTACAAATATTCAAATAATAATTAAAGTGCTAGGTCCCCGCCAAGAAAACATTTCTCCTCCTCCGAAAGATTTGCAAGGCTGGATGAATTTTATGTAGAAAAAAACCCTGCATTGCTTTATTGTGCAGATTTAATTGTTTAGGCTGGGAAATATGACTTCATGGGTTTGGATGTGGTGTCTGAATTTGATTCACTGCTAAAATGGAGAGCTTGGATTCAGATCTAGTGGCACAATGAACAATTTATTAAGCTGCTACATGGACTTACTGAACTTGTAAATATTAATGAGAGGATATAACATTAATTATTTGAAAGTGCACAGCATATACCTGCTAATCTTGACATTAACACATTTTAAATATGCAACTCAGATTTTAATTTCACTTTAATTTTACTTAGTTTTTTTATAGGGCTTTATGTCCATAATTAGTTCTCAGAACAGGTGAGGCACCTGTATAGCCCCTTGGGCACAGGTGAGTATGCTAGACTAGCTATTCATAGCCTAAACTGGTAGAAAACCTTGATAGGCTGTTTTATAGATGCAGAAGAAAAGATCACCTCTGGCTTTTCTTTATCGTAACGCTAGTAGTTTTGAAGCCTAAAAAAAAGCTATTTATGAAGGACTTACCTGCAATTGCTGTGAGTAACTGCAGATTGAGAGTATCTAAAGTCTCTTATGCGATTACCATACAACCACTGTCAGGAATCTTGTTGGCCTGCTCATTTGTGCAAGATCAAATCCTACATTTACATCATTGCTGCTGAGCCAGCTTTTCCACCGCTGTATAACTTGCAAAGTAACACATGCCCAAAGTGGGAACAAGGTAGGTGACCATGATAGAGGGTTGGAAGTAGATGATCTTTAAGTTCTCTTCCATTCCATCTCTGTCAAATAATTCTGTGATTCTGTGTGCTAGCTTTAATGTTTGTTTCAACAGGTACAAATAAGCGCATCACAGGAAGCAGTGAGCAATACACAGCTGTGTGAAATACTGTCCTGTAGTACGGTTATGAAATGAACCCAGAGGTACGGCTGAATTACTTCAAAACATAAGAGGGAAAATTAAAGTTCTAGTTCTTCTTGTTCCCATGCTCAGACACAGAGAATAAAACAACAAGGTGCTGCCTAAGGAAAACAACTTAAGCTTTGATATTGCAGCTTCTTGTAAAAGAAAGACATTGCAATCATACAACCAGATAACTTCCTCCTCTGATGCTCTTTGCTGTTGCAGATTAACCCTGAATGATCACACACTATACAGCAGTTGAGTAGCTTGAAAATGTTTTGCTCATAGTTTCAAGTTGTATTGAAGCAGGGAAAAAAAAAACACCTCATTGAAAGGCTTGCAGAAGAGTTAGACTGCTAGCAAAGTCCCTGCTGGAATTCTTGCATGTTTCTTGTGCTGCGGCTTCAAACAAAGCATGGTGTAGAGTCAACTGCCATGACAGCAAAGCCGATCTGTTTAACTTTATAGAAAACACAGGTTTGACATGTGTCAGTTCAGTTTGTAGTATTGCAGCCCATACTGTCACTGAAGATTAGCTAGTCAAGGCACTGAGTCTGCACTTAATCCTTTAGCAGAAAGCAGTGAAAAGTACATGTTTAATGAACCTAATTCCTAACAAGGTTTCACAGTAACAAATTAGTTTCACTCATTCTGATTGTTATGCTGAAACCTGCCTTTTAAAGCAGTTTTACTAAATAAGTGGCAACAAAATCTGAATTCTTGATTCCGAAAGTATTACTCAAGCATTTTTTAGAAAGAGTTGAGAAAAAACCCTGAATCCAGTATTAGTGTAAGAGCAGTATACATTTGGTAGGCTCATATTGAAAAATGGATCAGATTACTTCTATGCAATACTCTGTTAAGTGTGCTTTTTCCGTACACAGTTATGGAGTCCCACCTAAAATTAATTTTGCATCACTTCTGAACTTAAAGCACAAGTCTTTCGGATCTAACCACTCACACACAAACAATTTCAGAGGTAGTAGCCTTCGAATACCAGTGCTTCTTAGTTGCACCAGCTTCTCCTTCCTCACATTGTACTCCTGTGGAGCCATGCTGGGTCTTCCTTCACATATCCCACTCCCCAGAACAAGGAGAGACCCCTGTGGGAGCACTGCCTCTACTGCAGCTCATATTTCTTTCCAAACCAAATTCTTTTGATCTTTCAAAATAAATAATTTAGCATGTTGTTATGAAAGATGTGATGTACAGTTCAGGCTAGCAATAGAAACCACAGAGCAGGGAAAAATTCTGCACATGAATAGTTTATTCACCAAAACCAGTCACAAGCGTATGCTGCCCCTGTCTCCCCATGAAAAAGAAAATAAATTGACCTCAGTGTGATAATTAAAAAGGAAACAAAAGATCACTTGAAAATAGGAAATGTATATTCTTCTGCAAAGCAGAATAATAAACGGCTTCATTTGACCCCAAGCAATTTGCTCCTCAGTTTCTCACAGCAACAGCTAAAACAAAAATCAGTTATTCCCACTTGTTATCTCTGGCAGTACAAAAAAGAATGGTAAATACTGCAACCATTCCACAAACATTTCACACTTTATTTGCGCATTCACACATGGTCATATTTTGCGTTTGATAACAGTCTGTGCATTGTGCTCTTTGCTCCAAAGAAGGCTCTCAAACTACAAAGTTAAAACAGCAAACCCATTCAGGAGATCTCTGAAAGAAACAGCTTTTTTTAATCCCTGCAAGAATCACTGTACAGTGAACTGGTCATAGCCCTTGATCCACTAGTGCAGCATCATTTATTCACCTAAACTAAGCAATATACCTACAGGGCAAATTTAATTGTAATACGTGTCTCTTACTGAAGCCTATAATAACTCAGCCAGAAACGTTCTGAAATATAATTACAGTGAACGGCAGCTTTAGAATGCTTTTCCCTCTTTTCCGTTCTTTCTTACAGGATAAGGATGAAAACAGGACAACCCGCCACCCCCTCCTTTCTAGAATAACCACTTCTAACCAATTAGAATTATTCATCTTCTATTGAATGCACAAAGTTTTAGTGAACACTGAAGTGTTAATACTGCCTTACCTGGCCTGATTTCATTTCTTTATAATGGCAGACACATTACTTTCCTCCTTATTTCAGGCTTACAGAATAAAACCAGAAAAGCGGCAGAGCTATTAGAATTCAAATTACTTCAATAGAAAAAAAGAAAGTAAAATATATAGGAACACATCTGCATAGCAATATGCATAATAATATATAAAATGTTCCACATATAGGATGAAAAACAATAGTCTTTGAACTCTAAGTATTTAATATTCTGTTGCAGATGAAAAGAAAACTGGGAAAAAACCCTAACCAGTCTTTCTTAAACAGAAGCCAAATTAATTCAGCATCAGCAAAAGATCACAGTGTTAAGTTTATGTTAAATGATAAATCAGACAATGCCTCCAGATTGAAAATCCTGATTTTATATTGAATACTGGGTAAACAAAGTATTTCAAACTTTAATTTTTATCATAGTTTCAAAAATTTCTCATAAGCCTTATTCACTGCATACAATACCACCTTTTCTTCTCTCCTCCCAGGAGTTTTCTATAGCACTTGTTTACTTTGTAGTTAATTGATTTAATGAAACTGCAATTAGGTAACACTGTACTAAAGTTTACAGGTGATAAACTAAGGAAGACGTGCATAGATGCTAATACTTTCCTCTCATCTTGTTTGGTCCATGTGAAACTATGTCAATCTATTATTTCAGAGTGATTTGTGTATCACTGTAGATATTTACAGCACAGTTCTCATGAGCTTCATCAGCAACTGTAGTCACTTGTATTAGAGACAAATCAGACCAAAGAAACATAAGCATGGGCCCCTGGAAATGTGGACTGGCAGTATCACACAGGTGCTATGTGGTACTGTGAATGATTCCTTCATTCATCGCTAATATCCTCTCTGTGATCCAAAAAGAGCAGAAACTTTGAGGGTACCAAAGGGCAGAAACCAGACTGCCTTAGAGATGTGCTTGCTGATCCTTACTGTTGGGTCTTGGGGATGGCTGCTGAGTGCTGTTAGGTCTGCCTTTAGTCCTTTCCTTACCTCATGCTCACCCACAAATTGAAAATAAATTATGTTATGAAAAATAAAATACAAACTTAGTAATATTAGTATCAGTATCTACAGCGCTGTGCATGATCACTCTTAATCTTGCACTCCTTTAATGTGACAGTCCTTTCAGTTTATGCAGACCATGCCACATGTTTTACCCCAAATACCTGAAGTTGCACTTTGAGAGAACTTTGGTCATGCAAAGTAAAAGAGTGGGAGGAAGAGGGAAGCAAAAATGCATAGAAAACTACTTATAAAAATATTTAGCATGCACTGACCTACCCAACATACAAGTTCAAAGAGCTCCTGAAGTATTTGTAAAATCTTAATCACAGCTTACAAACAAGGTCTGCACGAATTCAAAAACCAAAAGTACACTTTGCTTTCTCAGGAAAGATATCTTGAAATGAAGAACACTTTCTGTATTGCAAAAGTGCTTAACCATGAATTAACCAAACATATGCTTTCCAAACACTGCTATGCAGAGAAAGTGCAGCTATTTGAAACTCAGTGCATATTGCCAAGTTTTTGGCACTTCATTGCTTGCATAAAACATTCAACATTAAGAAATTATGGATATGTGCAATATGTAAAACATTTGTTCTTTTTTAAAGCACCCACTGTTTCTTGTTGTTGATTGATCTTCTAATAAAGGACAAATTCCAGCTTGCCTAGGGCAGCACACAGAAGATGCAAAATTCAGCTGGGATTTTGCAGCTATCACGCAAAGTGCTCAGCTGCGCTACTGCCAGACTCGTGACAGTACAACATCCAGCTCTCTTTGCCCACGTCCCGCAGCTCCAGATGTGGAGCAGGACTGATGTTGCACAGCCAAAGGGAAGTGAGCACATTCTCCTCCACACCCATGGCACTGTGCATGCCAGTCCACAGTGCTGTGGAAATGACAAGCCCATCCACAGCACAAATTATTTCAGGTCAAAACTGGAATGTGATCCTAGATCGAGCAGAGCCAAGAGTGCAGAAGAGACCTAAGGACGCCTCAGCTGTAGCTACATTTTGGTCTGAAATCTTCGAAGAGTCTTTTCATTGCAAGTATGTACACTTTTTCACTTGCTTCTCACTTACACACACATAGGGATTTGGCTAAAGAACTACTTCTGTATTCACTGATCACTGCAAGACAGTCACAGTTAAATCTGACCATAATGCTCATAAATACTTGGTGACTGACGGCAAAGTGTTTACATAAAGGCATACAGATATCCATATGTTCCACAATATTCCTGACTAAGAGAAAGTGATGAAAAAACTGAAGCGAGCTGATGATCAGTGATTTTCAAAACATATTTGCTCCCTCTTTCTGCAGCTTTCACTGGTTGGAACATGAACAGATCATCGTTTCAGACTACTTTTTATTTCATTCTATAGCCAGCATTTAATATAATCACAGAAAGTAAAAGACATGTATAGGTTTTCCAGTCAGCTGCAGATGAGGACGGAATAGTATTTCACCCAATAACAGCGAGTGACATTGTAAATTACTGTTATTTTACAAAGCCAGATTACCCTCAATACAGCATAAAGGCACACAGGCACTAAGAAATGCCACAGTTCAAGCTGGAGTGCCCGCTGCACTCCAGTGAGTGCATGGGGGACCTCTCCACACCCTATTCCTAATACAAAACTAGACAAGTGCTACATTTGCAGGGATGGGATCATTCACCAAGACCCTCAATTCTTCTACATGAAACATTTCCCAGTCTATCCTGCCTGCCTTGGACATGACAATCCTTCATTTCTCAGCGTCAAGCAGGACATGACAAAGCAACATCTAACTTTCCCCACCATCATCTTCCTGAAAATCCCAGTGAGTTAGAGGCAAAAGCACATGGGCATTGCAGGAAGCAGGCTCCAGCCAACATAGGTGGGGAGTGAGGAGGGATGTTGCCCACACACCCGATTTCCTTTAAAAGTGGCCAAAAGATATATCCTATTTACCCTTCCTGCACATTGTTCAATTCCACAGCATCAAGTTGAAAAAGCAGAGTGGTAGAAATCAGTGTCAAACTAAATATTCCAATGCCCTGAGATATTGCTTCTTATTTTTCTGTAAATGGAGCATATGATACAATTCCTGGGTGACAAACATCCCTTGTACACGTGGGAGGGGAGAGGACTAGTTCCCTGCATGGTCTAAGGCTATCTGCTCAACCGCTGGGATGTGGGGCCACCAAAGACCTCCCTCAGGTGTGGGAGGCAATCGTGGTTGTGTTTTGCCCGTGTGGGAGACTCTTACTTTGCCTGAGCATTGAAAATGACAGGACTACAGAGATCCAAATGGTGCAAAAAGGAGGTGAAGTTGAGTGCCCCTGCTTTCTACCTGCAAGCTGAGTGCCCTGTCTCAGCACACTGCAGCAGGCTGATCAGATGCTGTACGCAGCATTTTAGTGCTCCACTGGCCACAGGCCTCCTTGTGTTGCATGTGCCAATTGCTATTTGGAGATCTCACATGATTTATTCATGAACAAAACCCAGCAAAACCAAAACAAAAACAAAGCCAAACCGTTAAGCATGTGTCCTAGAGAGTTTCTGGATACTAATTGCGATGCTGATTGTACTCCAGATTAAAACAAAGACTGGCTCACATTCTGCTGCTGGTGGGTTTACCACTGTATTGCTCCCAGCTACCACTGTACTGCAGGAGGCAGAGCTGTGCCAAGAAAAACACTGACAACAGTCTCGACTCAAGTGCTCAAACAACGCAAGTCATAAAATACCTTCTATCAGATGTTTGTTCCTTTGAATCCCTAGGTTAAATGGCATGAGAAAAGTTAGCTGAAATTAATTTAGCTGAAAAGAAAATAAGCACACGGGGTGGCAGGAAACGAGCAGCCTGAAAACGTAATGCAAACAGTTGGATAAATAAGATTCCTCCTGAATGGAGATGACTTCTGAGAGGATCTTATGCCATTGCTGAGGCAGCCCAGACCATCAGATCAACATGACACAATGAGACGCTTCAGAGGGCAAGAGTTTTGAATGGAAATTATACAACTTTTCAAGCACAGAAAAAATCTGTCCTCGCTTGCAGTTAGCAAGGAGAATATATCTGAGGTACAAAATCTAGCAGTAGCTATGAAGCCTCAGTTAGAAATTGCTCTGCCATCACTTCCCCTTCCTTCAATTTCATGACACTCCCTTACTTGTCACAGCATCTCTATTAATCTGTAGGCACCTAAATGATACGAGGTTGCTCTTCTTTTCTGCAAAGTAATGCTGTTAGGAAAGACATAGAGTAATAACCATCCAGTCGTCAGCTTTTGGTTTCAGTGTGGTAGAAATTGATTATTTTCTCATTAAGTTACTAAAAATACCCATGTTCAACTTTAAGCTTCATTCCCCTTCAGTCTCATTGGATTGCTCACTCCATGTGTGCTGCAGTTATTAGTAGTTATAAGCAGAAAGTAAATTTATCAATCTGATTCACATCCCTGTGCCTCACAATCTCTTATTTGTCTCCCCAGTTTTATCTAAGGACCACCTGTGAACATCATTAAGTTGTTTTTGTTTTTGAACCACTGGTGTCACATAAAAAAGACTAAAAGCTGCCACCATGGGATTTGGGAATTCTCCTGGCCTAATAATTCTCCTATCATATACAGCCAGTGTAATACTTTTGCGGAGGGCACTGGCAGAGAACTATCAGGATGAAAGTGGCACTCTGATAACATGCTAGATTGAATCACTCTCTTCCACAGCTGCCTCTCTTGAAAGTCTAGCTCTCCTATGAGAACAGAACAAAACAGAGGTATTTCAGTTGGGAAGGATGCACAACGACGTTGGAAGGGGCGTAACATCTAATCCAACTGTCTGATCACCTTAGGGCTGACCAGAAGATAAAGCATGTTTTTAAGAGCACTGTCTAAATGCCTCTTAAACACTGACTGCTTGGGGCATTAACCACCCTTCTAGGAATCCTGTTCCAGTGTTTGATCATCCTCTTGGTAAAGAAATGCTTCCAAATGTTCAGTCTGAACCTCCCCTGATGTGTCTTTGAATCATTCCCATACACCTTATCACTGGATCCCAGGCAGAAGAGATCAGCACCTCCCTTTCCACATCCCTCCTCTGGAAGCTGTAGAGAGCAAGGAGGTCACCCCTCAATCTCATTTTCTCCAAACTAGACAAGCCCAAAGCTCTAAGCTGCTCCTCACAGGACATTCCCTCGAGTCCTTTCACTAGCTTTGTTGCCGTCCTCTGGACGCATTCAAAGACCTTCATGTCCTTCTTAAACTGTGGGTCCCAGAACTGCATGCAGCACTCAAGGTAAGGCTGCACCAATAATACAGCAGGAAATACTAGATGCATCAGGGTCTCTTACTTCTTTTCTGAAAGCATTGATTTTACTTACTGTCATCTTCCTGCCACAGACTTCAACACTGCCTACCTTAAAAATAATCCAGTTTTGAGCTATTGGGTTTCAGACTTCTCATTCAACATTCTAACATGAGGAATAACCCTCTTTCTGCTAATTAAAATTGACCTTACGTGGTCATGTTATTAGTATTCCATATTAAGCTGAATGGCAATCAGTGTCTTGCAAACGTGCACAAAATTGAAGCATGTGCCATGAGAAGCTGCCAAGTTATTGCCTGTACTGTTCCCAATGAATGAGGGGTGGGAATGGCATAAAAAGCCTCTCTGACTACTTCTATTGGAATTTTACTAGTCACTTCTGCAAAACATCAGTATTGCCAGAGTAAGTCCCAGATCAGACAGGACTGAAGGAGCAGCTGGATACAAGGATCTGGCCTATGATCATGACTTTGCAGAGGAATGTGGCAGGGTATGTGTTATTTCCAACTCAGGAACTTCTCTCCAGAGATCCTCTGCAATGACCTTCACCTAGAATACAGACTTGAAGAAAGCAAGGTAAAAAAATCATAATGACGCTGTATAATGATCTACATTAGGGCCTGTAGTGATAGGACAAGGGGTTCAAACTTAAACAGGGGAAGTTTAGATTGGATATAAGGAAGAAGTTCATTACTGTAAGGGTGGTGAGGCACTGGAATGGGTTGCCCAGGGAAGCTGTGAATGCTCCATCCCTGCCGGTGCTCAAGGCCAGGTTGGACAGAGCCTTGGGTGACATGGTTTAATGTGAGGTGTCACTCCCCATGTCAGGGGGGTTGGAACTAGCTGATCTTAAGGTTCTTTCCAACCCTAACTATTCTATGATTCTGTGATTCTATGCTGTCTGTGATTAACAAAGCTGAATCTCTCACTTTAGATTCCTAAAGAATTGTTTCCCAAAAAACAAGGCATACCAGAAAGAGTGAATAGAGATAGACTAGGATGATGTTTCAGAGACTTCATTAAAAGTTAATAGAAATCTTTGCTCACTCATTTTGCCATGGAAAGAGAGAGCCAGATGATCAGCTGATACCAATTATAAATTATTGGTCAAGATTACAGAAGGAAATGAAATATGGGGGCAGACCGATCTGATTTCTAGCAACACTGAAGCGCAGCAGATGTGAGCATCAGGTCCTGCATCTTTTCTTTCCTCCCACATATCTTTTTCTCCTCTGAGTGGTATCCCATGAAGGGAAATCTTGGCTCCTCAGTACGTTCCCATAATTCATTCACATTTCACAATAATAGTATATATTCCTTTGTGTTCCCACTGCGTGCAGAAGCCACATGAATTCCCACTCAAATGGGGGTGTTAATCTCTGCTCCATTTTTCATATTGTATGCATATGGAAAGGACTACTTACTGGCTGCTTGGAAGAGGCAGTACAGAACATTGAGTCACGTCAAAAAAATGGGAAAAACCCTATACTATCAAGCTGTCTTTCAGAGTTGGATTATTTTTTCGACACAAATCTTATTTTCAGAAATAAAGAAACCTCACTCATTTTCTCAATTTTACTCTGATTAATTATTCATCAGTTTACACTGCTACACATTAGCTCACCATTTTCCCAGAGTATTTAATAATAACCTTCCATTTCTATATAAGGCATACTAAAATTTTCTTGTTCATTCAGCTACTTTTTTGCATACATAAAAGGCCTTCATGTACCTGACATTATTTCTCTTAGTTTTCTAGCCACTCTGAGCATTTCCAGAGCTCTCAAACAGAGGAGTATTTGACCACACTTGGGATGTATTTTAGGACTTGTGCGCTAATAATATTTTTTACTTAACCCACGTTTTTACTTAAAAATCTTCATTAGCTGGAAGAAAATTATTAAATGAATATGAAAAAAATACTATTACAGAATCCACAAATATATTCTTTCACCTTTGAATTCTGTCAGGCTTTATTTTTGTATCACTGTGTGACTTTTATCTTTGGCTTTTACATTCCTTTGTTTTATTCTCTTCACTGATGAGTTTTAATTTGAAAGTTACAGCTGATTTGACTGTTCATTCACAACTGCATCTGCTATAGCAATGAATCTTACAGTTGTGCGATCACTTGCCAATGTCACCACATAGCAGGCAGATGCAGTCTGATGGCAAATATACACATACACTTAAGCTACAGGAAGACAGCAAATAAAAAGTAATCAGAATAGTTTTGCATGCTGAAGCAGAAGAAAGAAATTTTATGACAGTGCAGTGAAAGTGGGAGGGAAGAAGAGATGACAGACACAGAAGAAGACATATATGCTGCCATTTGCAGCAATATGGAACAAATATAAGAACTGTACTACCATTTCCACCCTGGCAGTTTCATTGTCTGCGGTTTACAGAATCAGATATCTAATAGTAACTCAATTCATTCTCATAGTGCAGAAATCAGGCTAGCATACTCAAGAGAAGGTAGTTTAGAGCCAGTCCTCTTTCAAGACTGAGATGTATTTACATGATTAATGTTGCAAAAGAGTCTTTCACAGCTTGAGCATTACTTTGATAGTTGCCAAAGCTTTACTGGGGATCCCATGTTTTCCTAAAGTTTCACCTTCTACAGCCATGTGACTGTGAAAGTCAACAACTCTTCCTTACAAAGAATACACATATCTGTTTTCAGCCCTCACATCTATGAAGAAAAGCCGTGAAATGCAAAGTAATTTCACTCCTAAAGGTTAGAAACCAGGAGAAAAATAACATTTATTTTAAATCATTCCACTTTGAAGCTATGACTGATTACTGATGACATGCAATTTAATTGCATTATTATTATTTTAAATTTGACAATTGCAGAAAAGCCATGAAAATACTCCAGGGAGCATATCTTTGTACCTGCAAAAGAAGTAATCAGTGTAGCAAGGACAAAAAATTATTTGTTGCTTCTTGCTAGACAATATTACATAGTGAAAGATACATATCTTTGGTATCTCCATCTGAGTGTTCTTTTTACCAAACACCTCTTTACAGGAAGAAAAAAATGGAAACTATTGACATTTTTCAAATAGAATCATAGAATAGTTCGGGTTGGAAAGGATCTTAAGACCATCTAGTTCCAACCCCCATGCCACGAAATAAGTGGCCAAGTTTTCAGAAATTACAGATACTGACATTCTCTCTGGAAGTCAACATTTTCACTGGCCCCAAAATTACGGCTTTGTAGTTCCATGCTAAAAAACCAATAATTCCCACCCCTAGACTGGCTTCTGTATGGGAGGTCTGTCCTTAATTTAACATGCAAAATTACAAAATCACTACAAATAAGAGATAGTCCTAAGGTGCAAAATTTTAACTTCTGTTTTGATCCAAATTGCTCTAGTAAACCTACTTTTAAGACTGGAAGCATGGAACTAGCCCATATTAATTACTATTTTGTCCTAGGCTATTAAATTCTTCTATTTCCCAACAGGGTTGGAAGCAGTGGAAAGTAACTTCATAAAAGTATTTGGCTTGGCTTCTAAATACGCCTTTGCTTTACTGTTAGAGAAACACTGTGATGTATGCAAACAACCTTCACCTATGCTGCCAAATAAATAAGTTTCATGTTTGTTTGAAAGACATCTCCACATGAAATCACTTCAAAGTTGACTTTTCTTAAAGAGCAAAAGACAAAACAAGTACAAAAGCTACAATGCAAAGCCCTGTAAAAGGTTAGGTCCCTAGGGTATGGTTTAAGAAAAAGCAACAACTATAAAGTTTCCATAATACTTAACTACAGTACAGCTCTAGAGGAGTTATACATAGATTTCTCCTTAGTAGTGTTTTCCATTTAAAGTATTATGCAAGCATGAAGGAAGAATGCTTATTGTAGTAAAACTGTTATTATATTAGAATCAGGCATATTAGGAAGCACAAGACTAAGGCAAGGCTGTTTTCAGCAAAAGTGACTTTTTTGTCAAAAAACAAAAAAGAAAAAGGAAAAGGATTAGTGGATTTTGGGCTTTTGAAATACTACAGAAGAAACACATTTGGGCAGCACTTTCTTCGGAAAATCAGAAGCACAGCATTGATTTAGCTAAGTTCCCAGCACTTGCAACAGAAAATCACAGGTACAATGTTTGAGAGTCCTATGGGCTCTTGAGTTACAAACCCAACTCCCAAAGTGACTCAGGTACTTGAAAGATGTTATTTTGATGCTTTTAAAGAGTTCGGAATGTTAAACTGTTTGAGTTTCAACGTTTCCAGAATCACAGAGTCCCCTTTTTTTAAAGAGAAGTGACTTCACAACCCTTTTGCCAAACTCAGCAAATTGGCCAAGATATGCCTAGGATTAAGCAGCCCTGATATTACTGCAAGTCTTGGTAAGACAGAGTCCCTAGTGAGGGAGTCGGACCACTGGCAAATATATACTGACGCTGCTAGTCCTCTGTTAGATCTGGAAATAAATTCAACTTGATCCCTCAGAAAAGTGAGGCACCTGCTTATTCATGAAGCATCTTGTAATTAATTATACTGATGTGTTTCATATCTACCTGCAGATGAACGTGAGGTTTATCATAGGCAGGTCACATGATTAAGAGATTTGTTATCTGCAACCAGATCTTTTGATGGGTGCACAGGAGGCTGAACAGGAAGCAGGACCGTCGTGCTTCCCATGAGTAAGTGGCTTCTTGTCCTTTATTGCATATCCATGCAGAGGATTGAAACAGTGACTGCACAACTGTGTTTTACTTGTGTAACAAACAATGTGATTTTCCTCAGGACTACCTCTTGTGATGTCCACCTTGGATTATTAATATCTGAATTCTTCCAAGTTAAAGAATTTAGAATCCTCTAAATTCTAGAGAATCAACTGCAATCTCTAAATCTAGTTTATTAGCACTAACGATTTTTACCTTGGTTCTATAATGTTTACTCATGTGAGATATACTCTTGAAGTCCACTGAGTTTCTTATATGACTAAGGACTGCATGTTCAGAAACCTAGAAAATTCACACTGCTGCTTTCAGTGTTGTTTAAAAAGGTGACAATGAACCCAGAGGAAACACCTTTCTTGGCATATTACAGAGATGTACTCTACAGATTAGCTATGATTACTATAATTATTTTATGTAGAGATTGTTTATGTTACCATTAAGATAACTGCTAAAAAAGAAAAATAGGGGACTAAATCCTAGAAAATCTCTTAAATCTGCTCAAATGAAGTAATTTCAGTGAACGTTTATGTATTTCATGATAAACAGTTCTATGACATTTTTAATAAAGACAGCTTTGAGAAAATCCGGTAAGCAAGGAAGCTATTACTAGTCTTAAGTGGTTTTAGCCTTATGGTGATCATCTCCTGAAAAGCTTCCATAAAAAAGTCTCACTTGATGAATCTCTCTACTGTTTCACAGGTGTGCAGCTCAAAGGCTACAAAACCATACCTAGCAATATACTGAAAAATTTTCTATTATATGGTTATTAAGAAGAAATGTGTTTGTTTTGCAAAAGGTAGGCTGCAAAACTCATCCATATGACATCCGTCAAAAGTGAGCTTTTCTTATAACTAGCTTTTAGCTAGCACACTAAAAGGACCACTGGGAGAGAAGAGTGGAAAGGAAAGGAAAGGAGAGGAGAGGAGAATATTTCAGTTGGAAGAGACCTACAACAATCATCTAACCCAACTATCTGACTATGTTAGGGCTGACCAACAGTTAAAGCACGCTATTAAGGACATTGTTCAAATGCCTCCTAAATGCTGACATCTTGGGGCACTGATCACCTCTCCAGCAAACCTGTTCCAGAATATAAACCATATCTTCGAATATGCAGAACATTAATCAAATTCCAAACAGGAATCTCAGAAGTTAACCATAACAGATGCTATATTTGCCTCTGGAGAATAGTGTACTTCCTCACCCAGCACATAAAGTGGTGCTACAAATGTCCCTATGCTGCTGGGGAAAAATAAAACACAGCAAAAAGAGACACTTTAGGACAGATGGAGCCTCTCTAAAGATCCTTCCATGTCAACAACTAAATCACCCTGAAAACAAAATGGCTGCCCAGCTTTACAGATACAGCCCAGGGCTGGAGTTAAAAGCAGAAATTCTTCACGGGCCCCAGCTGTTAGGGCACCATGAAACACAAGTGGTAAATGGGATAATGGTCCAAAACAGGACACTTACTAGTTCTTATCTCTTTCAAATTATGCTCATTCCAGCGACGAAGGCGGCTGTCCTGAAATTATTTCCTTCTCCGTGGGAACGATGGGATTAGGCTACTTCACAGGCTACTACAGCATGTTCAACACAGTATATTGTTTGTTAACAGGCAACCAGCAAACACTTTCTCAGAGTAACTCGTGCCTGAGCACACTGGACTGACTACACACTTTCTGCAACATTGGAATGAAAGTGGACATTGAAATAAAATCCAAAAAGTTAAACTGGTTTAAATCTAGATTTAATGTGTTTCAACTTCAGTGTTTACTACTGACTAAAAAATTTCAGCTGATACAGTACTAGGGAAAAACAACCTTCAGTTTTCTTCATAACTTTTAAAACAATCTTTTTGTTCTTTGCAAATATAATCCGATTTTTATTCTGGCTTTGTAACTCAGACTTTTAGTTCAAAGTCTCACTTTTTGTCAGAGCAGAGAAGAAAACTCAATTTAAGACAGAATCTCAGGCATGCAGTATATATCAAAAGAAACTGAAAACACATTTCTTCCCCATTTCCCACACTATAAACAACACAAATACTTCAGCACACACATCCACAAATCCCACAGTCCCAGCCACCACGAAGTAACAAAACAAGGGAAGCTTTCAAAATTAAACTAGAGCAACCTCAGTTCCCATGTCTCCCCAGGACTTGTGACCATGTGCTGCCCTTCACCTGGAGACAAGCGCACACGTGTGGGAAGTCCACTCGCTTGCTGTCCATTGCCCCTTAAGAAAAGAAGTGCAGTGTTGCAGCTGGAAGGACATGAATAAGCCCTTCTGATGTGGTCCTCTTCCTCCAGATCCCTACCTATCAATTAGGAAACAGCTAGACAGAGAAATTACTAAACTAAGATATCACTCAGAAGATAGTTCTGTTATAAGCAATAAACTGCTCTCTTATTCACAGCCTCCCAAGGGAAGGTGGGGAATTGGTTCCATCTCCTCAGCTCCCTGTGTTACATTTATTTGCCATGTTACTCATATGTAATTGTAAACACTGCAGAATAGATTCCCATTCATTAACTCCTATGAAAGTTTGATGGGCATCATGTATTAAAAGAAAGATGTGCCAAGAATGCTGAGGAAGGCTATAAATTAATCCTTGTCAGATGTGAGGCCTGAGTGGGCAAAGCAATAGAAAGTGTAAATAAAACATCGATTAACCTAATTTTTCTGATATGAAGCAATTAAAAGACAGTACACTGAAAAAGAGAACCCTGCTGAAGTAAGTGGGCATGCCTGGGCACTGAAAACTTAAGAACTTGCTTAAGGTGCATTGTTTAACTGGAGACTAAAACAGGCACATAGGCTATTATTATATATATTAAAAATTACATATATATACACATATATAGATATATATATATAAAAATTTATATATCTATTATAGCTATAGCTATTTTTTCCAAAATGGTGAAACAGGTGCGTGGCACGGCTTTCCTCATATCCCTCTGGTTGCATCACTGCACCCATTTGTCCTTGTTTTCCCAGAGTCAAATTATTCACTAGTTGCAAAACACATTCAGACTACACTGTTTCTTTTAAATCAGCCTCTCAAGGATCAGACCCTTCAGCCTCATGCAGCCCCTGGCTGAGGCCATGTTTCCAAAATGATGCCAATGGGAGCCTTATCCAAGAAAGGACTATAGGATTCAGCTGTATGTGAAGAAAGGGTTTGAAATTATGGAACATAGTATCAGGATAAGACTTTACATTTTAAACATATATTTTTTCTTTTTACTAAAACACTGAAGAGTGATTTACTAAATCACTGAAGAGGAGTGGGGGATGTCACTATAGAAAACCATATGGTACTTGGATTTCCAAACCAGAATTGTGCATAATAAATATTTATAGAATCCAGTGGTATTCTCTTCTTTCTGTTTATTCTTTACATGTCACCCAGAGAAACTCTGGCCAAACACCAATCAAACATCCAGCAAGTTACAAGCCACCTAAGCATGGGGGAGAGAGAGAAAACAGATCACCAGTAGGCCCATAATTAGCAACCTAGACCTCGAAGGAGGTGCTTGGAAGTGCCTCTGATGCATCTGGATTCCAGCGCACACCACACGTCATGAGTGGTTTCGGAAATTGAGTTCTCAGTCTCTGCAAGGGGTAGGGAAGATATTCACAGTATATTTGGCCGCACTGAGCAGGGGCATGTGTGGAGCAGCTGCAAAAGCAGACATCCGTCTGCTCTCAGAGACCAACACAGGAACAAAAACGCGTCTCTCAGCGATGACAGCTAACTTGCTCCTGGCGTCTGCCGGGAAAGCTGTGGCTCCCTACCTGTGGCATGCAGGGCTGTTGTGTTTATTTTGCTTCAAACAAAAAAACAATGCAGATTGTCCTCCTCATCACCTTGTGATTAGAAGAGCAGTTGAAGAAGCTACTGAAATATACAGAAGATCTGGAATATATCTTCATAGAAGCCAATCTTCTCACCCAGGGTCTAGTTCTGACAGAGCAATCTTTTGGTCTTTCCCTCTTTCCTTGACAGTCTTATTTCCTTCCCTGCTCTCCCCTTCTTTCCCTTTCCTTTCCTTGAGGTGTGAGAGCTACCAATCCACAACTACCATTTCATTCTTCAGAACTAGTAGTAGGATTTTAAAAAATGCAGAACAAGCCCACAAGTCAATACACAGGACTTTACTAACAGGAGCAGCTTTCACAGTTGATCACCCTCAGCATCACTTTAGCCAGAATCTGGGATGTTTCGTGCTGCAAATTCTACATAGATATTGCTGCTGTACAAACCGTGCAGCCGTGACACATAAGCATTACATAGAGCAGAAGTCGCATACTTTTCCATTTATAAACATGTAACTTAAAATTAATAATAAACTTTTGCATACCACAAAAATAACAATAATTCAGAATCACTTTGAAGCAGCCAACCAAACACAAGTTGAATCTTCAATATGGAAAACTGAGGGGCTTACGCAGATATTTACATTTTACTAAGAAATCGGTGCCCAAAAGAACCTTCCTCTGTGTCACTGAAAGAGATATTTATAATGGAAAATATACTTATCAAATGTTGCCAAAAGGGTAATAACTACACATCTGTTATTCTTCAAATATGTATTTTTAAAACAGTTGGTATTTATTTAACATATAATAACAGTTATTAAATCATTCTTAAGTCTGTTTTGTGGAACCATAATGTAAAGCATCACATACATGAGAGAAACACCATGGGAACAAATGTGAAAGAGGAACAGAAACACTGTAAGTAGCCGCGTAGTACAGTAGTCCCATTAGAAAATGCAACTTGGAGAAGAGTACTAAGGGGAAGACTGGAAATCTGGAAACCCTGCAGGGCAATGAGTTTTAAGAGGCCCCAAACTATTCATTTAACATTTTAGATTATTAGATAATTTCTGGGTCACAAATACATAACAACAGATTTCTGTGATCACGACTGAATAGTACACAAGGACATAAACTCCATCATCTGGTAGCTCAAACTAGAGAGATTCAGATTTTTTACGAAGTCCTCCTTTTGGTTTTAATTCCTTGCAGTGCGAAGTGGCAGCTTCCCCAAAGTTGTCTATGGCTTTTTCCAGGCTTTGCACTGCAAGCCTCACCCCAGCTGTGAGCTGGGAAGACCCTACAGACTGTGTTACAGGAGAAGACCTGCTCAATGTCTGACCTAATCCTCTTCTTTCTTGCATTTTAATAGGCATTATGCATTAAGCTCTCTTTTTAATTGCCAGAGTAGCCAGGAAACAATCACAGTCACTGTTAATTGTTCATAACTTTCACTTCAGAGTTTGAGTGAGCCATTTCTACTGAGTCTTTCGTGTGACTGAAAAAATCTGAAGCCCGTGAGATGAACAACGCCTTCTGAAACACATTTTTAGTTGCATTTGGAACAACATGGAACAGAGCTGACTGCTTTCCAGACATTTTCATGAATATGTGGGGCGTCGTCTAAACATGCACCAATAATGAACAAAAAAAAACCCCTGGGTTTGTTTTTCATTATTTATTTAACAGAGGCAAAAAAAGTCATCCTATTTATCCACAAGTCTACTTGCTTTGGCTTAGATTATTAAAGAAACCGTGTAAGACGATAGTTGGCTTGACATGCAGGTATCACACATGCTCAGCATTTTAAACCATGTTTCTCATAGGACAGCATAATACAAGCTAACATTTTTCATAATTCTCCAAATTTCTCCAAAGTTTTCTGTAGAAAATGCAGTCAGAGACTGCAATCAAGATGATCTCGGACAAAGATGATAATTACTATATGTTATAATTAGCTTATTTGTAATATCTCAAAAAACAATCAATAACACAAAGACCTTCATTTAAATCTATCAAACCCACATATATTCCCTTTAATTGAAAAGCTTTTAGCTCCAGTCATTTCCTGGACATAAAGCTACTTTACTCAAGCTCCACCATTTTTAATTTCTCTCACACTGAAAAGCAGCATCCTCAGCTCACAAATAATGCTTACATAAAAGCCTCACAGTCACATCTCTTGGTGCCTTTATGTTTGCCAGGATATGAAAACAACAATGTAAACACTCTACCATTACAGAACAAACATCATGTAACTACAAAGCAGTGATGACATAACCTGTGCGTTATCCGGGCTTAATTTTCTGCAATGTAAACTGATTGTCTGCATCTCCTGTTCATCAATGCACTCTAAAACAGCCTGTTAAGAGGACCATTTTATATAATTCTTGCCAATTCCTCCTGAGGACGTTACTTTGAATGTCTTTTGTGTATCTAAACATCTTTCTTCCTCCTGAATAAGAATGTGCTTGCTCAAACAACATATTTAAAAGTTACTGATATTTCACAGCTGACTCAGGTGTGCCTAAGTTAACAGCTTGCAGAGAATATGATTTTAAATAGCAAAACCAGTGCTGCTGCTCTTCTTTTCTTTGTGTTGATACACATAATACGAGAACAATTGTAGGGGATCAGCCCTAACGTAGCTGTAGCTCACTATCCTATCAGTGGCCATAAAGGGATGCCTACTGATAACAATAAGACTAGGGAAAGTATGTAGTGATAGACCCCAGAATAATCTCTCAGGTCTGAAAGATCTGCAGACCTGGGATTTCTACTTCTGTGTCTAAGTTAACTGCACTTCCTGCATAGAAATATTACATGTAGCAATGTGTATCCCTTTGTTTACTTTGGAAACTATTCCTTAAGGTATAAGAAATACTGATCTTAGGCAATGACATACAATATGGTATTAAAGAAGTATTGCTATAAAGGAGCTAATGCTGAACTTCATAAATATGTTATGGATCTTTTAGTCAACTGAATGGTTAGTGCTGATACATTACGGTCATAAAAAGTCTTGTATTAAAATACATGCAAGAATATGACTATCAAAAAAAAAAACCCAAACCTTAACTGTTCTACCTGTTTAAAGGACTTTATTTTTCTTGTTCTCTCTTTCCTGGTTCTCTGAAAAATCTGATGAGAACACATCTGCTTCTATGATTATGGCAAGCCAAGTCCATTAAGATTTTCACCCCATCTGTGCTAACTAATGTGCTGTTTCAGCTAAAGTTACTCCAGGATGCAATTTATTTCTCAGAATCCAGAAGTGCTATCTGAAAGCCTTTCTTCTTTTCAAACTAGAATGGTAATAATGGGATCTGCACAGTAATCTCTTCTATATATTTGCCTACTTTCAGGCAGGCTTCTCAGCTGTAATTCATACAATCAAAGAATCAACTAGGTTGGAATAAACCTTTAAGATCATCGAGTCCAACCTTTACCCCAGGACTGCCAGGTCAACCAATAAGCCATGTCGTTAAGGACCTCATGTACGTATTTTTTGAACACTTCCACAGACAGTGATTCTACCACTTCCCTGGGAAGCCTGTTCCAATGCCCAACTATCCTTTTGATGAAAGTATTTTTCCTAATATCCAGTCTTAATTAAGAATTAAGAATTATCCATTTTCCATGCTGCACATACATTTCATGTACACAGCTAGTATGGGCTCTCCCGGTTGTTTTGAAACATCTCACAAGTTGGAAATTGCCACAAATAAAACTTCTTATGAACTCAGCTTAAAAACATCATCCATTTTCCGCTGGCAGTTTCAAACCACAGACCCGAGGTACCAATTCCTTCTAGCACTCCTCAAAACTACAATTTTTTTCCATTCTGATGGAGACAAACAGCCCAGCAAGTGCTAAGTTGAAATCTTAAATGAAGAATGGAGCAATGAAAGAATCAATATTTTACTGTAGTGCTCTTCACATATGTATGGTATTATGCTGAATGAAATGCTGTCCTGGGTTCAGCAGTAGCAGTCGTTTTTTCTCCTTGGTAGCTGGTGCAGTGCTGTGTTTTTAACTTTCGGTTTGGGAACAGTGCTGATAACACCGATGTTTTTAGCTACTGCTTAGAATGTTTAGACGGACCAAGGACTTTCTAAGCCTCATGCACTGCCAGGGAGGAGGGGAAGCAGACAGGACACCTGACCCAAACTAGCCAAAGAGGTATTCCATACCATAGCACCTAATGCCCAGGATGTAACTGGGGGCAGTTACCCAGAAAGGCTAGATCACTGCAGGGGTGGGGCTGGGTACCGGTTGGTGGTGAGCCGTTGTATTCTCTTCTCTTATTATTTCCCTTGTAATTTTTTTATTATTGGTGGTAGCAGCAGTGGTTTGTGTTGTACCTTAGTTACTGGACTGTTCTTATCTCAACCTGTGGGAGTTGCATTATTTCAGTTCTCAACCCCCATCCCTCTGGGAGATGAGGGAGGAAGTGGGGGGAGTGAGTGAGAGACTGCGCGGCTGGCCTTAAACCATGACAAATGCTCATCAAGAAACTTGGCAAAAGAGCACAACTCATTAGAAAGAACCTCTCGGCAATATCCAGCTTAGTAGCTGAGAGTGTGTAACTTTCACTAATACCCAAATCTTTTTTTTTTTTTTTTTTTTTCCTGCAGTGCTGTCAAAAACATTCTATCTCTAAAAAGCCAACATACAGTAAGGTGTCACAGTTACGGAATTTCTAGTCTGATTCTTGATTTGTCACTGTGCCTTCTCTAGTTGGTGTTTATGAACCACAGCCCCCACCTACCCCAATGCTGTAATGAAATGGAATCACAATTTTCCTTTCAATCAACACTGTTTCTTATGCTATTCTGCATAACAAAAACTGCAGGTTTAGTACACTTCACTTTATGTTTGCTAAGATTATTTTTTAAAACTTCTAAAAATTCCCAATAGTAAAAGTTTGAGACAGGAACATTTTTAAATTAATTTTGATCAGATACCTATCCAGGACTACTAAATATTGACACTATGAAAGACTGCAATTTTCTACTCAGGTTGCCTATATTACTGGGCATTTTTATGATTTTGGGGCAGTAGAAGAGACATATTTTTATTTAGTGATCTGACTAAAGTTTTAAAACATTTCTTACTGGTGGGAAGCTATAAAGGAAAATGCCCATGCTTCCTCAGTTACAAAATGATAAGTATTCCAGATCAGCCTGGATTTTCAAGTTGTGACAAAAATACATGGCAAGAAAATGTTTGGTTTTGTTTAAAAATGTTTGGCCAAAATCTTTACAGGAATGACTGTACTGGTATCAAGAGATTTACAACAGAAATGAATATGACCTCTATATATTATTTGTTAAAGGAAAAGTGGTTTTATTGTTCTATTTTACTTTTAAACTAACCCTAGCCTATAAAGCTACAAATGTACCAATGAAAAGCAAGATTTCACCAAAACAGATCTTTGTCACATTCAAAAGTGATTTTCTTTTCTATGTTTCTTTTGAAGAGCCAAAATGATATGTACCAATGTAAAATATACGGGTGTGAGAATAAGAACAGGTTTTTTCCATGCACTTCTGCGTCGACTATATTGAAAAGAGCACCGTCCTTCAATTTTTGCAAATGCGATGTCTAAGATGGAAATTGAATATATTTAGCTGAACAAGTAAACCAGGTTTTGTTGCAACAAAAACTTGCTTTGGTGTAATAAAAATGTTATGCAAGGTAACAGCCAGAATTAAAATGCAGTTTGCTTTTCGTTTGTGAGAAAGGAAGCAAGAAAGTAATTTGCTGCTTCATTTTATTTGTATGGCTATTTATTGATTTCAGAAAGTCCTGATTGTCTGTAGAGTTTGCTGAGATGCCCCAGGCAGGATGCACAGCATGCACTGATGCAACATGTAGACATGCAACATTCTTTCTTGCCCAGTCAACAGTGACCCAAGCATATTAGTGCACAACTGCAAGCCACTCTACTGGGAAAACAGCAAAATTTCATTTAAGCAGAGAGCAAATTCTCCTGCTTACCAATTTTAAAAGAATAAACATGAGATTGAGCATCTGAATTTCAAAATCAGATCACTTTTTACTGGGCTTGGCCTAGTTTAATTTACTAGACATATGTTTCTGGTATGATGACCTTGTGGTTAAGTTTGGCTGCAAGAAGTTTTTGCACTTGAGGAATGCTGAATTCTGGTTTTAACTCTGATGCAAATAGCTCTCTGCCAGCTTTGGTCTTCTTTCAACTTCATTTACTTTTGTCAACTAATACGTCACAGGTTAGCAGTTTTATGGAAAAAATAATATGAGTGAGAGCAGTATTTTCATTCATAAGTAAGACTTTTGCCTAATAGTGTGTCACCTTTTCTAATACTAGCATGCTGTACAGTTGCCAGCAACAAAACATTATGAGCCAAGTTCATATAGTGAATAGGTTGCTTCAGATAGACTGGGGAAAGAGGACATAAATGAAAAAGCTAAACATGCATGTGCATGACACTGCATAACTTCCTCTCTAAATTTGACAACATAGATATGTTTGATCAGCTAAAATAAATAATTCTGCAAAATTTCCCATGCAGTTTTTCTTCCTTTTGTTTTTTCACTGGTAAGGAAACAAATTTATGGCTTACCTTTCAAAACCAATCTGCCTTAATGTTTTCTCCCACGTTGAACCTATACAAAGAGGAGAAAAAACAAACACCCTCAGTAAAGAACCTTTATTATAAGAACACTCTTACTCTTCTCCTTTCCTTGTGCAGCTGGGATCTGTGATTTTTCCACCCCTACAGAAGTACTTGTAAATAACATCTGTTTTCCCCTGAGTGAAGAACTGTGAAGAGAGGCTACCATTGGTTGATGTAACTGGGTGGAGGGGTATCAGCCTATGTAATTTCTTTACATTGCAAGGCAGCTAGTCGCTGCTATGGTTCACTGCAATTCCAAGGGTGGTCTCCTCTCCTAGAGCAATGTGATCTGTACATGACTCCTGAAAGTGCTGAGCTGGCATCTCACATCACACACTCTTCACATTTCAGCTTTTCATTTTACTGTAGCATTCTCCTGATTCTTGCTGAAAGTTTTACAGCTCCTTCTGAAATCCAGCCCTTTTATTTTTAAGCAAAAGCATGAAGATGTATTTCTTCTTTATTGTTTAACCCTTCACACTCATACCAACAGTTGCAAAGGATTCTTACTCAAAACCATCAAGGACTCAGCCACATAAACTATTCAAGTGGCAGACTCATCCAAAGAATTGCTGTCAGTATTTCTGATGCACTTAATACAACTTTTACCTAGATTTTCTTAAATATACCTCCCTGCCCCCTGCAAGCATTAGGTGATCAGTTTTCAGCACTTGGTAGTATTTTGCTTATCACCAGTCTCTTTCTTCCTACCATTATGTGGTCATTGTAAGCACAGGCTATTCTCAGCACAAATATCTCATCATGCAGGTCTGCAAGGCAAATATGTACGAGGACATGAAGCTGGGTCATAGTTGGTTTCTGCCTTTTTACATTCCTGTGGGAAACACAGCAGGAATGCAAGCAACTACAGCTCTTTTTGAATGCTTTATTATACTTAAACTGAAATGAGAGAAGTAACAATAACACCTGTTGCTGATGCAGTCAATCACCTAAACGGAAATTAGAATTAGGAATAAACAGATTCCCTGTGAGTGACATTTAGTAGCACCAGAGAAACTTGGAGACAAGCAGCAATGTTGCCAGAAAGTACTGAGAAAAAAAGCATAAAGACATGAAAGCAAGCAATTTTGTCTAATTTAAATCTGGAAAATGTCAGGATTAAATACATATTGTGCAGTGAGTGCCCATACAGAAACTATAACAGAATCATGAATTAGATTCTTTCTACTGCAGTCCAAGTCCTACTTGACAAAGTTAATATGGGAAAGGTGGTGACATAACACTATCAGTCCAAAAAACCTCTGCAGATGTATCTCTTACCATCACTACCTTTCCATTCTGGTAAAGGTACTAGCTCAGAAACCAATGACCTGCCATGTTTGTAGTATGGTATTTATCTCTAATCTGCAACTGTTAAATATTTGAATAAGACCTAGTAGACGTTTTTCATCTTTGAATTTGGAACACTTACTGCCGATCTAGATAAGAATCTAAAAACTTGACTTCTAAGAAGCTTTGGGTTTGAGGTTTTTGGGGGTTTGGTTTGCTTGTTTTTTTAAGAAAACCCTAGCAACAGAATTCTTTCTACTCAATCGAGTAAAATTTTCAGCTCAGCCCAAGGAGAATGTGGTAAATTTCTAAAGTACTGATACAATTTTTTGGTACATTATTATCCAGTATTTACCTGGTTTGCATAACAGACTAAGTACTTTAAAACTGAAATTAATAAAAGCCAAAAAGTTAATTTCCTTATAGGCCTATGTCATGCAAGGCTTCCTTCACAGTTCCTAACTGGACAGCCACAGAATGAAGCTAACATTGGCTTGTGGAAAATAAATTCCCTGTGTAAATCTCTGCTTATTAGAAAGAGGAAAAGAAACTACACTAAAGTATACGTTCTTAATATCAATCAAATTCTGACATGTCACTCTGTAGAGGAAGGATGTGGGTTGGCTAAGGAGGGCAGGTTCACAGCTGGTTCCAAAGGTGGTCGATATACTCCAATATACTCTTCTGAAACCCCTTCATCACTCAACTTCTTACCGCCAGTCGCTTCAAACTTCAGTCACACACACATTTTCAGCAAAAGGCTCTATAAACCTTTTCTGATGATACTTCAGGGCAATGGACAAACACCTTTTTTGTTCGGGACTGTTACAGCTACAGCAAGTGATCAATATAAAATTACTTTTAACTGTTCCCATTCAGTCCAAAGCAGGCAGGGATCTCACACCCATATCCAGCAGAGTACACAGAAATAAGACGATCAAAACCAGGGTGGAGAAAGCTCTACCTTCACTTTATGGAAAAAAAAATGAGTCAAGTTCTGTTCTCAATAACTGAACTGTACATTATTTGATCAGCACAGGGAACTTCTATTGTGGGGCCTGTATACGCTTGAGGTGAGGCAAGACTTCTGCCTGCACAACTGCCTACATACAATAGCTTTCATCAACACTGAGTTCATATTTTATAAAAATAAGTCCTCTAAAGACATCTTTAAAGCAGGACAACAAACGTTCTCACACACATTTATTTCAAAAACCCCCACAAACCCCAAATTTCATGCACAGCACAATAAATGTCAACATTTCATTGAGATAAATAAAGAACCACTCCATTAACATCTTCTATTATGATTTATCCCCCAAACCCACCACCATCTGCATGCCCTTGGCGTATATCTGGTTTCATGTAGCACTGATGAATCAAGTAACTGTTAAAAAGATGACAGTGTCACTCCACAGGTAAGTGCAGGGCAGACAAAAGCAGTTCTCCACATAGTTTATGCAATCTTTCTGGCTCTGAAACAGTATTCAACAGTTTTTGAAGTCTGAAGATTTGAAGAGTGTTGAAGAAAAGAAATCTCAGCAGTACTTTTTAAAGCAAAGGCTAGTGCTGGCATCTTTAGTCAGTGTTTCTATGCTTTCCACTGTTGTGTATATTAGTTGTATGAATTTTTCACCCCATTATTGGCTACACCTCAGTTATATGATATATAGAGAGTCCTACAGGGAAGGGGGAGAGGAAAAAAGCAAAAGAGAAAGGGAATTGGGTCTCCACTGGTTTGAAATAATCTTTTGGCTGCAGCTGGATAGCAGAACACTCTTTGAAATGCATGTGACTCCTATGAAGCAAAGCCTGCCAAGAACACAACTAACATTTCATATTAAAAAAATATACATCTTTTTTATGGGGTCTTATTTTAAGATGTTTATGATCTAAACATTCTGTTTTAAGATTTGCCAATTCCATTCTCAATAGTATCAACTTCTACGCTGCACTAACAGCCAAAAGCAAATACCCTGAGGTAATAGCAGCACCAAGAAGAATAACACCATTAAAAGTCTAGAAAACTTATTATTTGATTTAAACTTTACCCAGTGCTTCCAAAACATTAAATAAGATTTAAGTCACGTAACTCTCATTAAAATCAAAACAGGAGTGTTTTCATGAATTAAAGACTTGATTCGGCTCCCAAAGAAATCAAGCAGAATTTGGCTATTCGGTTCAGCCTTTCTCTCTGCTGGGACTATGGAAAACATTCACCTGTCGACTTTCAGAGTCAGTCCACTGATACATTTCAGTTGCTAAGTTAATTTGGCTTCTCTTTGCTTTCTGTTTTTTACCACCATGTCAAAAATACCAAAACTGTTTATAAGACTGCCTCAATCTGGTATCCATGTAATTAAGCTTTTGTTCCAAATATTTGCTCCAGAGTGCCTGACCATTCCCATCTTTTCCAAAGATTCTGTTTCACATTAACAGTGCTAGCTTTAAAATTCTTCACAAAGAGGAAGCATCATGTACTTCCAGAATTACTGCTCACATTTAATAGGAACAATGGTAAAATGCACATAATGCTCACATATGCACTCAATGAAATCCTACCATAAGAATGAGAGTATAAGAATATGAGATTTAAGAAGACAAAATTAAAAACATCTTTCCGAAATGAAAAATTGTCTTCTTTGACAGGTAGCCTCTCATTTATATGGCAGTTTCCATACTTGGGTTCGTTTGGTTACAACTTTTTGCTTCCTACAAACTTACTATGAATGAGAGGATTCATAATCCACTTCCAGACTGCTCACCTTTACAAAACATGAAGTTGCCTAGCCCTGAAGTGCCATGGTAGGCTTAGGAAAAACACAAAATAACATATCCATAGAAACACAGAATCATAGAATACTAGGTTAGAAGGGACCTCAAGGATCATCTGGCCCATCCTTCCTTGGCAAAAGTACAGTCCAGACAAGACAACCCAGCACCCTGTCCAGTTGAATCTTAAAAGTGTCCAGTGATGGGGAAAAATACTGGAAAAGTGATTTTCAGCCATTCATGGATGTTGTGCAACTATTCCCTTTGAGCTATTATCATGCCCTATCTGCCACAGATAAGTACAGTAGAGATTTGTAGCTGGCATATTACTACCCTTCTGTGTCCATGCTTGTCTTTTAATACAGTTCAGAAGAGTCTTTCTAGAACAAATATTTTACCATGCTTTGGTTTGCATGACAGAGTGACCTCTGAGTGTACAAACTGGATTCTTTTCACATGAAACTAAAACACACCCCAAGGACACAACTGCTGTGTTTCAATCACTAATGGGCATTAGGTCCACATGACCAGATCAGAGCTAATCCACACTAAACCCCACTCAAAATATGTTGTTTAGTGGCCAGGCACTCTTAACTAAATACTTTACCCTTATCATGCTATGCTGCTTGCTAAAGCAGACGCAGCTCACTCCACCACTCCCAGTCCCAGTCCTGGAGTGTACCCCCAAAAAGCTCTCTAGTTATGGTCACTCAAGGGTCAGGGTGTTCACCCTTAGCATTGCTTTCCGGGCTGTATCCATATCCACTACAGCGAGCAGGAGCCTTTCTACTGCCCTGTACAAGCAGGGTTGGACTGGATGCTCAGCACAACCACACTTCCCACAGAACACCAGGAAGCCAGTCCTGTAAGGCACAACAGCAGCTTATTTCATTTTTAAAACAACTTCTCAAGGAGAAGGAAAGGAAAAATCTGGGCTATTATGGTGTGCTGTGCATATAGAAGAGTCTAAAACTACTAGTAAAACAGAAGTGGAGGGCCAGTGGTCTCTGATTTTCACTAGATGAAGAAAAGTGATTACTGATTACATAGCAAGAAAGAGGTCATTCAAAGAACAAAGTCTTTACTTGCCTTCCACTCATACCAGCTTTTAACAGATTTCTGATTGAATAAAGAGTACAAATTTGATCCCTAAACGATTATGTCATGGGAAAGATTTATTGTGTATTTTCTCCTGTGCTGAAAATATTAAATTATTATCGTGAGATAGAAAATTGCTTTCCTATTAAAAAAGAAATCTTGACTCATTTCATGCTAACCAGAAAAATAATCATCATCAAACCCACTATTTCTCCTCTAAGGAGATTTTAATGAGTGGGAACTTTTAATAATAAAATGAACAGAGTAGGAATATAGAGCAAAGTGCAATAGTACTGACACTGTCTTTGTGTGTGTGCACAGAGATGCATATTGCTTTAAAATGAACACTAGGAAGACAACAGCTATGGTAAAGCAATTAACAGCTGTATTTGGCAGTCACCTCTTCCAGTCTGCAGCCTCCCTCAGAGCACTGGGAATCCAGAAGGGTCTGAAAAGCTCCCACACATAAGTGGGAACCGTAGAAGCAACTCCACTGCTAATCTATATTCTTTGCTTCCATCTTGATTAGCATCAGAATTAGTGGGCTGGGGGACAACTGTTTTTAAAATTGGTGATGTAATTTAAGGCAGATAACACAATGCGAAATAATCCTTGTGAACCTGGGATGTAAGTGATCCAGCATCCTGCCACTCACTGGTCAGACTGCCATATGGAGGCAAGGACAGATCTCAGCTCACTTTGTGTGACAGTTAAGACCAGTGCCTCTGAGTCTGATCCAAAGTCTGTAGAAATACCTGGACAGATTTACATTGGGTTAATGGGCTTTGACAGTTTGCCTGAAATGGAAACAAACAGCAATAAGAAATAGTAAAAAAGAAATCTGTTTTTCAGTAACGTAAATAACAGCTTTTATTTCTACCCCACTAATAAACTACTAAGGCACAGTGTTTGGTGAATAATTCCTTCGGGAGAATAGGAGCAGAGGAAGAAAAAGCTTTAGACTTTAAAACATTAAATGGAATGCATCTTTAAATGTGAAGATTACATATTATTATATGAGAATCACACACACTATTTCTTATGTGAGGATGACTCACTAATTAAACAGCAAGTTTAATTCCACAAGAGATATGGGGAAGAAATAATAACTTGGAAAAAGGAAATTTGGGAAGGTGCTGTCTACATTTCTTCTTCCATGCCAGATTGGTTTTAAATGATACACAGGTAAAAAAGCAAACTGAAATTGGCTGAATTGCTTCACCTTTTCTTTAATTAGCTTTTTCAGGATGACAGTTTCCATAGTTTTTATAAGAGTAATTACTTCCTTTGTCTGCTTAGATATAGTATACCAAAACCATTTACAGGCAGTCTTCCCCTGCAACACACACATGCTTAAAACCACTCTTATTTTAAGCCCACTTCATTTTGAATTTGTTTCCTGAACAAGGCAGCAAAACATGAAAACCCAAAGCACCAGAAAATCTTTAGGGAATGTGTTTCAGATGAAACCTGAGATAGCTAGTTAATGGATAGCTTTTTTGTTCTTGCTGTTTAATCTATTATTTATCTATTATTTGCTGTAATGGTTGGTTGGTATTTTTTAGCCTAAATTTCCAAGAATACTGGAGATTCAAATTTATTCTGGCATCTTTTGTTTTTTAAATAGACCTGCTCCTATGTCCCCATGACAGCAGACCACTGCAAAAAAGCATGAGAAAAAGGGCTTAGTAAACTGTGAATAGCAGAACTTTGTAGGTGTCCTGGTTTCAGTAGGTCACTAGCACAGAATCATTCTGCAGGAGTAAAGCGGGAAAGAATCAGATGGTCCACAGAAATAACCAATCTATTACTCTTTTTTTACAACAGAAAAGGGTGTCAGGGCTCTGAGGAGCAGCCTCAAAGGAAGGCGACATTTCCTGCCATTGCCTTGGGGGATATCAACCTCAAGTCAGAGAGCCACTGAACTTAAGAGCGGAGGAGTTCTGCTCCAGACCTTCTGAAAGGAGGCCAAATAATAACTAAACAGGCCCATTTTCAGACATGGAAGACTGGCTTTACTTTAGTTTTCAAAATAAAAGCAAAAGAACTTTAAGAAAACTTGTAAGTTTTGTTTTTCATAAATCTGAAGAAAATTAGATTTTTCTCCATTTTTGTTGGCAGAGAAATTCTCTCCTCTGTCACCCCAGCCAACATTGCTCTGTCTGCTAAATAGTATCTTGGAAGCAAGGTTTTCACTTCAGAGTGCAATTGATGGGCATCCTTCCAATTTCTAGAGCTATCCTCTGCTTAGTTTTATTGTAACATAATATACGGTTATGAATAATAATGTCAACCTAGTTTCCTGCAATGATGAATATATGCAGTGTACCAGTGCTTTTCATTGTCTCATTTTCTCTTTCTGTCTCATCAAAAGGAGAGGTGAGCAAATGTTTCTTCTGGAATTCTGCAGCATAGACAGATGAGCAGGGGAAGACAAATAACAAGTAGGTCTGCAGAAGCACATCCATATACAAGAAGCTATAGAGGAGAGCAACAGGGTCAGGAAACTAAGAAATCTTGCATGGAAACAGAAGGACATTATGATGACAGAAACCCATCATTCCAGTGGTGGTATCTTTGACTCCATACATCTTGTAACATATGTCTCTTCTCTGAGATTGTTTTTTTTACACTGATTTTTTTAAAGATAATACACAGAACCATTTCATTCACATACCCCCAGAGATCTCTTCAGAAGAGAAATCTGGATGCGGAGGGATGTGCTTCTCTGGGCAGCAGTGTAAGGCACGCACACAGACTCAAACAACTGAGAAGAAGGAAATGCTTCCATCAGATATTATTTTTCCTTCCTGGCAAATATAAAGATGCCTTATCTAGTTCAGCTGACAAGTATAAACATGCATGCACTGAACAAAGGGTTACTTTTGCTTTCATTTTCTTTGTATTTCCAGAATTTATAATTCTGTGATTTCACTCAAATTTTCCCAAAGCTCTAGTCTGTGAGAACAGAAAAGCTGTTCTCGCAAACAGCTTTCATAAACAAAAGCGCGAAGCTCTCTCACCTTCCAGCTCCTATTCCTCCCAGTCAAGAGACAGTGTAGCTATTGAGCTGCTCAGGGAAAATGAACAGGCAAAAGAACTGGAGAAAACACAAGGCAATGGGGCGCCAGTCACAGACTCAGCCCAGTTCTTCACTTCTGGACATGCGTGCTTCTAAAACACTGCTGCCACTCCCTGGGTGAGGAGCCCACATGGACAAGGGGGTGGTGAAGAGTTTAGCCAACTCAAGCTGTGAGATGCAGCAACACCAGTCTTCACCCAATCGCATCTCTCCCTCTAAATGCACAAGCACACGTATTTCAGCATGCCCTGCAAAGCCAGGAAAGACCAGCATCCCGCTCTGCCTCTTGCAGCTTGTTCGCTGCTGGTAGGGGACAAGAGGCACAAGTAAGTGCTAATGATCTGTGCTCTGCTCATGACATGTGAAATAGCTATGCTGAAGCCACTAGAAATGCCCAGATTTCATACTGTTCCAGTGCTATGGGATTGTGTTTAGCTTCGTCTATAATAGACTGCAGGATTGCATCCAGTGTACTAGCAAATAATTTCCCAACACTTAATTAGTTTTCATTAGGATGCCACAAATAGCATGAACACTATCAACAAATTAAAGAAAACACCGGCTTGCCTAATAGTTTCCATTTCTAAAAGCACTCCATGCTTTATCTTGCACACTTCCAATAGTTTACTAATACTTTGCTATTTCTACAGTTAATGCACTTAATTAGGAGTATTAGGAGTAATTTCTCCCCATTTAGTTGGGCTAAGACTAAGCCAAAAAGTAAATAAAAGCACTGAAATGTCTGCCATTCTCACAAGTTATTTAATGACAAGAGTATTTTCACACTTACTTAAAGTCTGGTTATTTTGTCCTCACTGGAATGTGTTTTATTTAAGTGCTTCATTAGGGTATTAACAGAGTCATACCTTTTGAGTAAATACTGAAGAGGATGAAGAGCGGTAATAATTTCCTACTCAGCGGGGATTTTCATTTTACCAAAATCATGGGCAATTTAGACGTGTGACTCTCAAATGCATTTTTAAATAAGTTATTTTATTTATTCACGTGCTGCTTCATTGCCTCTAAAAGTGATATTACAGCAGACCTAGTAGAAAAGGGACAAACAGTACACTGTATTGTTTGCATTTTTTCAAAGATACATGGCCAAAACCAGCAACGCTTCAAAGCTAGTGCCAGTTGGCAAATTTTCCCAATCCAAGCAGATCTTACGAACTGGAAGGTTGCACAGTGGGATCAGTATATCAGGTTATGGAGCACAGGTGCAATCAATGGCCTTAGAAAATAAGCAGTTTATAAAGCATCTTCATGGGTATATTAATAAAACATACCGGAAACATCTTTGTTGTGCTGAAAATAAGACACACCAAAAATGAAGATGACTTGTATTGAGGATATTGGCCCAAGTTCTAAAGCTGTTTGTCTCATTCCAAACTTTTATCTGCATCAATTTTAGGAAACTACTTGTAGTGAATATACAAATCAAGTCATCTAGGCAACATTCTCTGCAAGGGGTAAAGCCTGTTAAAATTTCTTGCCTTTGCCAGCTGGAATGCATTCAGTATATACTATGTGGTTGCAAATTTGAACTATTCATTGCAGTGGCAGATACTGTACCCACTACAGGCTGAAAGAGAACCAGAGAAACAAAGGAGAAGAAAAAATACGTTCAATAGGAAAATGGGATGAAAAGTATAAAAGGCATTCATTTCTTATAAAGAACAAATCATATGTAAAACTATTGTTTTATATTGGAAAGAGATTTAAATGCCAAATACCACACTAAATCTAAACCTAATTTAGATCCAAATTAATCTAAACTTAATTTAATCATAATTTATCTGGAGTGACTGTAAAGACACTTGTAATGAGAAAAAAATTAACACAGTCTAAACCCCACACATCACCCTCTAAGTACTATTCTGGAAAGGAGGTTTAGTGATGGAAATAATAATAATTAAAAAATGTCTACCTATCTCACTAATCTGTGTTTGCACTCATATCAACAATTTGGTATGTTTCTGTTTCAAAGTCAGACAACACGAATTAGTAAGACTTTACCAGGGCTCTTGGTAGTATTTCATTCAGCTTTCAAAACTGTATTTTCAAGGTATATTTCCTCGAGTCTTTACACCTTTGACATCATCACCATATCTGTATGGGACAGAAGGACAAAATGATGCCTGCTTATGGGGGAAGAGGTCTCTAGAGAAAAGGGTAGAGGGCTCGATGTATTATTATCTAAACACATGGAGATGCAAGAGGGATTAATTTCAAAAGGACCCTGCAATTGTTTGTGCTCACAGATGTTTCTGCTAAAACATCTGGTTTCCAAAATCAGGCTGCCAAACAGATGATATTGAATCAGAGTCAGGATCTCACCCTTTATTCCATCTCAGAGACAACCAAGCTGTGGTGCTAGCCACATCTATCCACTGCCAGCTATGCACCCACTGTCACATCAGTGGAGGTCTGAAGATGAGCAGCTACAGACTGCAAGGACTTCCCATTCTGCTCTTCACAGTTCTGTCAGGAGGGTAATTCATTTATGGAGGCTGTTCCCCACTACTCATGTAGCTGCCCATGGACTAAACAGGGCAGATATGATGGGACAGCAAGCTCCCCCTGGTAGGTACACAACCTGGCAGCACTGCAAAATAAGAACACCAGCTAAGCATAGTTCAAAATGACAAAAATTTACTACAGCTATCCATTATTAATTTCTCTGGTTTCTTTCTTCATGCACATTAATAACACACATCTCTGTGTCTCTCGTTTAAAGGTTTATCGTGGATATGCTAATCTGAAAAAATACACTGCGTTTCTATGTGGTTGAGAACTGACAAGATTTACAGCACTTCAGCCTTGGCTGGCAACAGTCAGCCTGGGATACATCTAAGCATCAGCTTTTATAAACGGTCTATGCATTCTCTGCTGTTGCAGTGTAAATCAAACATGAAAACTATTCCCACAGACATGGTTAACTTGAGTATCCTCATCAATAGAGAGAAAATTCTACCACCAGGCCAAGCACTTAGAAAATTGAAACCACAGGAGCTACATGAACCAAAGTAGATCTGGAATGTGTGATCCCTTCAGAGGATCCAGAAATCTGTAATCTCACATCACCCAACCTTACAAAGTCTGCATTGATTTTTTTTCTTTCTTTAAAGTGCCAGTTTATAATAATACTATTCATCCTTAACAAAATGGCAATATACAATAAGAGGGGTCAGTGGATGGCCTAACAAATATTCAGTACAGCAAAGCTTGCAAGCTACTGGTCAGACTAGAAAAGTTGTGACCAAAAGCAAACTCTACTTGTCAGGTATTTGGAGGCCTCTGTGAAACACTTCCTGCCTGCTGGTGCAGTCTGTTACATGTCAGTTTTACTGTCCACTGTGTACACCACAGGCATCCAAAAAAGCAGTAAATGTCACTGTCCAACTTAATGGGACCCAACCTTATGATGTGAACATTTGGTCTTTTTAAAAGGGGGGAACATGTCACTGTAAAAAATTCAGTCAAATTCACTTTATATGTTCTAGAATTTGAATGAGTCACATCACTAATAAAAGAGGAAAGCCTTTACTGCTACTGTTAGCTTGCCCTCTACAGAAAAATAATGAAATGTTAGTGGGCACCTCTTTAGCCTACAAAAGAGTGAACTGATTTCTCTTCTGTCTCTCCATTTCCTTCTCCTCCCCCTTCAGAACTGCTCAGCCCATCCTAATATTCCATCCCCATAGTGGGAGGGAAAATGTGGACTCTTCATGACTCTGTCTTGAAGCACTCTTCATGCCAAACAGTCCAAAGAGCCAGAAGTTTTGAGGCAAGCAAGGCCAATCTTTCAGAGGAAAACCAAGGAGCAAGCCCAAGTATAGTCCACAAATGTCAAAAGAAATCTCACACCATTAAGGCTGGATGTGCAGGTAGACAGCTACAGGACATGAGTATTTTCTACATCCCCATTCTCTACCTCTTTCCAAGGACAAATGATGCTGACTAGGTCAAAGTCCTGCATTAGGTCAACCCATCACTCAGTACTCACTGCAGCTGTTGAAGAAGAGCTGTCTTCAAAGTGCTTGAGAATTCTGCTCCTGTGTCAAGAGGTAAAAACTGGCTGATGTAGTTGAAGAAGAAGAAAAGCAACAAACCCAAAATCACAAAACAAAACAGAAAGAAAAAACCTTCATATGGCATTAGTTACATATTACCTGAGATTTTAAAGCAATTTCTGGCTTTAAGTAAATACTACTCAAGTCAAAATTAGGTACAGAATTAAGGATCAATTCACAAGAGAGATTTTAGACTTTGGGTAGATTTTTTCCTATTAGCGCCTCATAATGAAGTAATTGTTGAATTAGTAATACATTTGTTAATCCCAGTTAGCAATTATAGTTATTACATATAAAACAAATTACTGCTCCAGTCTACAATGTGAGTAGCAGAAGTTTGGCATGAGGTTCTAATTATCTACTGAACCTGAGTCATGCCAAAACTGGTGGGACAAATCATATCTTAACTGCTAATGCTAATGTGACCCCGTTGAATACAGCTTCCCTGCATCATGGCACCAATCCTGAGAGCAGAGTGCCCAGCGGAATTTGTACAGGTGCAACAGCTGGCCCATGAAAAGTTGAAGGGTGAGGGGGTGAACTGCAAAATGAGAACAAATGCAACAAGTCAGCTCAAGCGATTCAGCCGAGGGGGTCAAACCTCTAACAGAAATAATTAACAGCTGCTTTTCTGAACAAATAAATATACCCATTATTTAAAAAATAGTACCTAGCACTCCATACTTCTCTGAAGAGAGATTAAAAAAATGGGCTAAAAGGAATGGCTTTGGTTTACAGGTTTTCATACATGAACCATGGACCCTGAAAGCCGCTTGACACTCCTACCTCCTACTAAGAGTTGGCGGTGAAAAGAAGGAATGGCACCGGAGATTTTTTTTTTTACACCTGTTAAATAATTTAGGGCTTTATTTCTTGCACAGCTGTCCTTCAGCAGGTTTCATGGAGTGCTGTGGGTAGAATTAGCTTTGAGAGGTGAATGTAACTTTCTATTACATTGTATGCTGAAAAGTATGCATTGAAACTGACACAAATACTGAATTTCACAGGAAACAGTGAAGAATTAGAAGTATAAAAAAGAAAATAAGAGGTCATTTTAACAAGTTTCCAACACATGTCAAATGGAAACCGAGAAACAATTTCTGCACTCGATTTACGAACAAGCTCATCAGGGATCTAACTGCCTTGTCTTAAGATATTTTGCATTTTATGTATTCCTATGCCAGGAACTCAGTTTTCTAAACTCACTTTCTAAATTCAAGAAAAAAACCTTTTCTGGTGCATTTGCTGGCATCAGCATTGTCTAAGGGCCAGGCAACACTGGGATCTATCTGGGCTGGGGGCTATAAAAACACAGAGCGAGTGCTTGACTTGAAAAAACTGCCATCCAGATAGGACGCACAAGCAGAGGGAAATGTTAAGATACACTGTATTAGGCTGAGAGAAAAGGAGGCTCTAGGCTGTAATGAGCTGAGGAACAATACTAAATCAAAATGTTCAGTATCATGCTTCTACAGCTTCTCATCTTTCTTCAGATGGCTGGAAGTTTCTCTTTAGGTAGCTCCCAAGTGACAGTCACCATCCACCTCTTGTATCAGACCCAAGTATCTACACATTTTTCAAATACTTTTCCTTGTTCTTTCCTCTTTTAAATCGGCCTATCAGAATTGCTGTGGATGATGGCTGTGTCCTGGCAGATCTCCTCTGCTTGCATGAAAATCCTGCATAAAGTAAGAAAGTTAAATAATGACTTTTTGATCTACTGTATATCACATCTCTCCCTCTCTCCATCCTGTTTTCATCATTAGTACTGGAAGTCACTGAAAAAAGTTGTTTCACCTCTGTTTCCAAGTGCTTCAAAGCCTTACAGGTGGAACCCCTTTGTATGCCTAAAATGTACCACAACTCCCAGCGGCTGAAAATGTCCTGAGAGCTTTTGAATCAAACTGCTGGTATGCACACCTGAAAAAGTGGATTTGCCAAGCATGATATCAGAATTATGAGACTCAAATTACTACCAAAACAGCTTTTTCAAGAGATTCTTTCAGTGCCGATAGACAGGGGCCAGGAAAATACTCAGGTCAAATGCTCATGTGACAAACAGGTTAGCAATGGTGTTTGCACTTCTGTAAGAAGCTTTAATGTTGGGAGACCTCCTGCTGATCTCAAGAAGCAGGAACCAGGAAACATACTTAGACACGTAAGCAAAAGGAGTGTTCAGCATGACTGCAGAGTAAGATGTCCAATTATTGTAACAAGCTAGATGTCTGCAGAGAAAGGACTAGGGAGAGTCTACACAGGATATATGTGGTGCTGCAGGAGGAAACGGGTTGCAGAAGAAATCCAAATATAGCACATAAAGATACGCTGGGCTAAGCGAACACAGATGCAGCTAATGAATGACACTTCCATGGAGCCTGACTTACACTTGGCATATAGATAAGGCAATGAGCCAATTAAGAAAATTACATTAGATGACAAGAAGTAATAATTGTACAATGTTAAAAGAAACTGATTTTACAGACACAAAAGGAAACCACAGCCTGGTTCCTGTGGATTCAGGCTGCTGAGCAACTGGACCCTGCTGTTCTCTACGTCCTGTTACACTTGTCACTATACTGCCCTACAGTGAATGAACACAAACGTAGAAAACACTCCTGTATCAAGGTTTACACCTGATAAAAGCTAATTAAGCTGAGAAAGGCCAATTAGCTGCCCAACTGAGGGACTGAAACTGACCCTGGGGAAACCATTAATTCGTCGATGCAGCTGCATCTCATGAGGACAACAGTGGTTCCTGGCAGCCAGCAGGAGCTCCCACTGATGTTCTTCAACATAAGGATCTCTCCAGATCCCCTGTACAATTAGAAAGATGAAGTTCCTGTTTAGGAGCAATCAGCATCTCTGTCAGTAACATATTAGATGCATAGCTGAGCACGTTAGCAGGTAGATGCACGTTTCAGGCGAAATTCTATGACTGTTCAGAACATTAAATGTTTACATTGCTACCTTACTGCTTAATTTTTTTATGTAACACAGTAAATCTTTTGGCTTTGTAAATACTATTAGTTTTTTGCACTAATGAAATAGCACACTTTCTACTAGGAAGAAAACACTGAGCAAGAGAGAGAACTAGAATATGATAGTTTGAAGGGGAGGTCTGCAGTTAAGAACCCTGAGTGCTTATAGTTCTGTGAAATCTGCTCCTGCAGGTACCAACAGAAGCACCAGGGTAAACAAAGAGGTTAGAAAGCATTGACTTTGTTATGGTAAGAAACAAACACTCATGTGCAGAAGTTTCTTCCCAAGGGGTGGCAGGCAAGGTATTCTCAAGGCTTGGTGGTTGGTGGATTGCAATATTGAAAAAGCTGTATATGCAGGACTTGAAAATCTTCTTTGTCTCTGGGCAATTGGACAATCTCTTGTGCACCAAGGAGTATTAACTCTCCATGGTCAAAGCACAGCAATCCTGAAATAAATGTGTTCTTCCATCACCTGGAGGTATCTGCACAGCTATGATGATATTTGATGGCAAAATCCAGTCTAACTTATTACAAACAAGTTGGGGTAGTGACGTAAGACCAAGGACCACACCTGATTCTGGTCTGTATTTATGCTGTTTGTATACAAGAGGATCTTGGACCTTTGCTTTTGATTTATGTTGAATACAATCTTAGTTGTCACACTGTTCAAAAAAACCTTCGAACAAGTGCTTTAAAAATTTATTTTATGAGATACTGCATCCTCACCTCCATCTTTCCACAAAGGATGCAGTGAGTTAGGACTTCTGTGCAGTTCCTGGAGATGTCAATAAAGGCTTGACAGCAAGGAAGTGGAATTGTCAGAAACTATCCAAGAATAAGAATTACAAATGGGTGCATCTTGACTGAATGCCATTGTTTAGGTAGGAAAGCAACTTCCAATTTTCAAGTAAGAGCAACAGCAGAGACAGACCAGTCACAGAAGTCCCCCAGAATAGCACAGGGCGCAAATGAAGCCACACAAATGCTTCTAACATAAGGTATTTTTAGTGCGCAACGAATTTAATGAAGTTTAAAACAGAAGCATCAGGTAAGATACTGTCACACCAATGAAAACAAATGTCCAGGTGAAACAGATGTGAACATATGAAAATAAATGAAATGTATGTGAATGCAGGAAAGCATACATCAATGCTGCTCATTTTAAAGCCCCTATTATTTGACTCTACCCTACATAAAGAAGCACAAGATTTCCAGTAACAGAGATCATCATTCAAAGCCTAGCCAAATACTAGGAAATATCCACAGAGATTATGACCTAACTATCCACATCCTGGACTGAGAATTTCAAAAACAAAGAAAAAAGACACATTGTTATTTATGCTGAAATATTACCTAACTTTGCTGCCATTTCTGAGTTCTAAAATATTCTACTCATCTTCATAGGAATACATTTTTATTTCTGACAGGATGCATATACAACCTCCAATTGAAGAAGGAATAATGAACAAAAAGATGTTAGGATAAAGTATCTAAAGAGCAGAGTGCTCCTGTTGGATTTGATTTACATCTGAATGGATTTAGGATCAGCATTTGGAAACTGCAAAAGCCTACATTCCCCTCTCCAACCTCATCTTTTTCATCTCACAAACCTTTTAGTATTCATAACAGCTTGCTTTGCAGTGTCTTCTGCATCCCATACGCTATGGGTATGGGTTTTAGTAATATTAATAGAAAATTACAGAGGCCAAACTTTGTAAGCACTGACCCAAATATAGAGGATATTACCTCAGAATTAAATACATCCATAAAAAGCTACAACTCCAAGGTGAAAGTAGCTACTTGTACCACAAACAGTAACATAAACAAAAAACCCCAAACCTCTATAAACATGGGAGTACTTTGGCAGTAGTCCTAACTCAAAGAAGAGAACATGACAGTGAAGGTTTCAGAGTTGAATGCAGTCACTGTGTGGTATGTAGGAGGTAGTGAGGGAAGGGAAGCAGAGCAAGTGAGAAATACTTTTTCCATCTTCCATAACCTAGTGGGTTCTTCTCATATCTGGAATATCAAGAACCTATTAGCAAATCTTAGCAGACCCAGCATAATGCCATGTAAGTCTGATATTTAACCTTTATTAAGTCTTAGAGCTACATATCATATCTAGAACATATAAATAACTAAACTGATACTTCACCCAACTTTTGAGAAGTCCTTGAAATCAAGAAATGCAACTAGCTAAAAAGCAAACTTTTTTGCTCTTCTCTGAGAAAAGTACATAGAGAAATACATCACCTGCCAATTCAATACAATGTTTATTATCAATTCCTGCAGCTGCTGTTGTAGAGCTCTTCACTTTTTGCTATAGCTAACAAAAAAGTGACAGGAACGACTGTGAGCTCTGAAAAGGAAATGTGATATCATTCTCTTATTGTAATCCAGAATGACATAGGATAGATGTGGAAACTCATCTTCGACTTTTTCCAGATGTCCATGGAACTGTATCAGCATTCCAGCTTTGTTTTATGTAGATGCATATACTGTGAACTTCCTTGCTCAGGATTTTCTTTTATTATCATATATGAAAGAATTTTGACAGTGTTTCGGGGGGACATTAAAAGTCATAAAAATAACTTAAAAATTAATGTATCATAGGTCTGGTGTCATCTAACTTGCGTAAAGGCCTTTGAAAGAATGGGATGATAATCAACAGGTGGTATTTCAATCTCAAGGCAATGCAGTTTCATGAGGTGAAATCTATTTTGGTTTAAAGTCTTCATAAAAATGCAATACAATGAGAGTACAGCAGCAGAAGCTAGGGATAGTTCTGTGAGGCTGTAGAACTGCTACACTGGGCAGAACTGTGGCTCACACATATATGCCAGCAAGACAGATCTGATTACAGCCAGTTTCCAAAAGTTTCAATAAACTCTTAATTCTTCATAAATTCAACAAAATTCTTAATGACCTTAGAGGCAGAACTGGAAAGTGAAGGTTTTATCTGAAGCAGCACTAAAAAATCATTCTTATACGTCTACTGCCTCCCCAAAAATCTTGTTCAGGCAACACCTGTACGGCTAGTAGCTTCAAGGACTGCAGAAAAGCAAGTCCACCATGGACTCCCAGCTGCTTAATCTGAGAGTGGTGGACAATATGCATGAAAATATCTGCTGACTTTCCCCACGCTTCTATGCCCTCCCTCCTCCTGCACGTTTCATGGCTACTGAGCATTTGATTAAAGAAAAGTACAAGTTCAAAGAATCACAGCTGCTCAATATCCCCATTCTGCAGAAAACGGCGATTTACTGTGTGACAAAAACATGCACTGAAGCTAACTAACTAAAATTATTTCCATTTTGACAATAAAATCACTAACTTTCTTTTTCTTCTTTTTTTTTTTTCTCTGTTAGATCTCAAATTCTTGCATCCCCTGTGATCTTGCCTGTTTCATACCTCTCTGAACATTTTTGGAAGCACCCATATTTGGAGTGAAAGAAGTTGAGCTTCCATGCCATTGTCCACTATAGAGCACCTTCCTTCCTTTAAAGAGATTTTACTATGAAAAAACAGTGCTGAAATGTCCCCTTGCTCCCACTTAGCAAGGTTCCCTAACTGGGTAATTCAATCAGCCCAATTCCTGAAATTGCACAGGTTGCTCTGCAGTACTAAAACTTAATAATCACAGAAAGCTCCTGCTGTAATGAATGAGGCCCCTGAAGATGAAAATGTGAGTGTTTATATAAACAGAAAGAAATTGAGCACAATCTGACAGCAGTTTAAAAGGCATCCTTTGCCCCCTCCTCTGCACAACACTGATTGTTAGTGTTTCTGCGAGTCTTGAACTTTATTCTTAGGCAACATTAAAACACCAGATAGCCCAGAAAAACCTAAAGGATAAATATGAAATAATGAGAACTGGAAGACCAAGAAGTGCTACAAAGTTGGAACTGCTGCCAGCACAACATCAGCTCTAGCTATGTTTTACTCCTGCAATATCAGTTGCAGTTTTGGGGAGTCCCACCTCACATCTGCAGGTATACAGAAAAAGTTAGCCATAACCATTTTTTATCTCCTTTCTATTAAAACAGATGAAAAAAAGAAAGTCCAGACTTATTTGTAAGACTTTCACCAGTGTGTCTTTGTAACTCCCCACATTTTACACTGCAGCTGTGTTTAACTGCCACTAGATCACCACACTCTCATGGTGGATGTAAGATTTTTAGGACCATTAAAATCCAGCTCCTAAACTAAGAACATGTTTCTAAGAATGATGGTTAAGTTCGTAGATTCTACAATGGAGCCTGTTCTGAGTGTAATCTGAGTCCTTTGACATTTCTATAGTAGATGTCAGAACATGGGTTCTCTTGTGAAACATTACATTACTCACAGACAAACCTGTGGGGACTAGAAAAAGCAGGAATTTGCTGGAACCTGCTATGTAATCATCTGTGGCATTGCCAACAAACTGCAGGTACACAATCCATGACCAGATCAAACTCTGCCGGCTCTAAAGGATGAGTTAAAAAGCATCTTTTTGCATTTCAACATCCTAAACTTGTGTGCCAAAAAGACCCTGAAAATAATGAAAATGAATTTGCTATATGACATTTCTTGACCGTAACTTTTTTAATTAGGTGATACATGAACCAAAAATGCATAAAATGTTATCAGTTCTTTTCACTGTGTCCTTTGTATTCGGGCTGGCTGTCTTCTTTTGAAATGTATGGCTACATACGAACTTTAACATACTAGTTGGAGCTTTTATGAATTAATGTACTCTGAATTACGCTACTCTTGACTTTCTTCAGGAACTACTTCTTTACACTTTTCTACACCACAAAAAGCTTGAGAAAACTCTTACCAGCCGCTGGCTGGAGTGTATCATAAATGCTTTCCAGTGGTTCATGCTACTCCAGTACGAAAACAGTGTTACAGCTGTTTTCAGTTTTAAAATAGACTTTGAAATATCATGTGTCCTACTTTCCTTATTTCTAGACATATAAAACCAGGATTACAGTTTTGTAACAAAATATTGTTCATTTACTGCAACTTTCACTGATGCTGCTGAAAATTTTTCTGATTTTAATCTATTTGATGGCCATAAGATCTTTGAAATTCAGTTTATTATTACTTCAAATATATCCCTAAAGAAATGTGGTATGATAAAATTCAGCAGTAAACACAGCATATATGGATGGAAAGAGTGCAGTGCTCCAGATGTAGATATCAGAGAAAATGTTAAGATTTGTAATGAAACAAGAGAGGGATGTTTAAGACTTTGGAAATCAAGGTTACCCTTCAAAACTCATATAATGAGTTCTCTTTCTTCCAAAGACGTGAAGATTATTTTTGCTTCTTTTGTGAGTCTTCAGGAATTTTTCTGATTTATTTTGCTCTGTGTTAAATATAAACATGACAGATATGCTGCACATTGTTTATTCAAAAGTCAAAAGACACAGCATCTTCTCACATACTGCATCATTACTGATTCAGACTCATATATCTGGCAGAAATTGAAGAGAATTTTAAGACAGATTTTCCATTTGGAAGCAAATTCAAAGCATGCAATTTCACACTGTATTTGACCGAGGTTTAGGACTCTGTTCTAACACACTGATGCAAGAGAGCCCATCAAGGCATTTCAAGTCCACGTTTGTGAAGAGCACATTTTTATCCAGATGACTCCAAGCCATATTTATGTCAGCAACACTTTTTGCTTTGCTGACACAGGGTAATTTGTTTTACACAGAATCATAGAATGGTTTGGGTTGGAAAGGACCTTTAGATCACCTAGTTCCAACCCCCATGCCATGGGCAGGGATGCCTCACACTAGACTATGTCACCTGACTCTGTCCAACCTGGCCTTGAACAGTGAACTCATCACAAAACATCACAGTACTTGGAACACTGAAACACCACAGATGCCATGAACAGCTCAGTAAAACCAATCCTTACAAGGTAAGGTAAATTTTGAGTCAAGACGTAGTTTTTGTCCTGAGCAGCCTCCAGCCCATGCTGTCTAGGGAAGTCCACCCACCGGGGATGCCTCGCCACCAGGGATGGCCTCTCACGCTTGCCTCCCCCAAACCTTGCCTATGCTTGCAGCTGAGATGCTCAACTAGTGGTCCAGCCATGGCAGAGAGGCTGTGGTGAGAAGCTGTCATCATCTCATCTCAAATTTTCTGTTTCCTTCCCAGCTGAGACCGACTTACTGATGCAAACATAAAGCATCAAAAAGCATTGAAGGCAGAAGCTCAAGGGCTCAGACCCACGTACCAAAACCAGTGTTCTACAATGTGGGTACAAACACATGCAAAGGCTCAGGATATCACATTAACAAGTCAGTTTTTCTATAAATACTCAGAATGATTCTGTGATGAAGAGCAATAAATAAAGATGTAAACAGCCAAACAGTAAAGACAAATCCTGAGAAATAAAGTGAAATATTTATTCTCAGTGGAAAGCATTTGTCTAAACACTGTTCAACACACAAATATATAGTTTCCTATTTCTGAGCAGTAATTCTAGAGTAAGACTCCAGTAAAATATTTATGTTACAGTGATTTGAGTGGTCAACAAGGGAACATTTCAACATGGTGCTCTACAGCAGCCTAGAGATTCTGGTTGCCAAAGCACTGTGGTGTTGGTCCTTACATACCCCATACTGCTACAGCAAAACACTGCCCATAAACAAGACAACCACTCCAATTGTAGGGCTGGTGTGAGTGGAAAAGTCTAACCCTGTAGACAAGTTTTCTCACTGTCACGGTTCGTGTGATCAGCCAATTTCTGACTTTGCTGGTTTTCAAAAACTTTTCACAATATGTAAAAAAGGGGTTTTAGTAACCTGGGACTTACAAGCAGTTGGCAATGCATTCTCTCTGATAAGATTTTCACAGCAGGGTTAAGCATATAACTAGCAGACAAGCAAGGGAGTGGCTACTTACAAAAATATAGAAGGCTACTCTTAGTACATTTGCTTCTTAATTTACTAAGAGCCCTAACCAAAAGTATAAACTAACAAAACAGTTCTGCTCTCTTCTGCTTTAATTTCCTTCATGCATACATTGTATTTTCCTCTCTGCTATTCAAGTTTTATCAAGTGCCTTCTCCTTCGCAGCTGGCCTTGATTTCTTTCTTGTGCTTTCTACTTCTGCTTCTTCCCTTAAGAGGGCAGAAAGATACAAACTGCTACCCTCTCTCTCCGACCAACAGCCCTAGAACAAGGTGACAGTGATGGTAACATTTCTTTTCTACTATCCTGCAGTCAGGCATACTAATCCTAGCTACAGCTGGGACACAAAAAAGAAAACTGTCCAAGTCTGCATTTCAACATCAGTAGACGCTCCGGGTGCTTCCTTGGGTGCAACATGAGAACTTTCCAAAGTCCACCAGCTTCAGAAAGAAGCTGTATACACCATGGGCTGCCCAGCAGTTTCCAAGCTCTTCTCTCCACTGCAAATCTGACTGTTAAAACCACAAATTATGAGTGGCAGTGAGAAGGATCATCTCCTGTATCAGATTCTCTTTAATGGTGGAGCACAAGTGAGTATGCTAACATAATTACAGCGTAATTGTATACATTTTACTGCATGTGCTATGTATCAGGGCTGAAAATTAACATTTAGAATTTAGTTTAATTTTCACATGGCAGTGTATAAGTCCAGAAATAAAGACTCTATAAGTACAATGAACTCCAACTTTCCGAACTGCTAGACAGTAACACCAGCAGGAAATTAAGCAGGACTTATCATACATACCTAAGAAGCAATTATAGAAGCTTCTGTTTCCGCAGTCGTAAATTTCCTGGCTGCATAAAGCTGCACTAAAAGCGTTAAAGAAATGATGTCATTTGATGTGTACTGAATTAAAGGAAAATTAACTTTCATGTGCAGAATAAACTATCGTAAGAAGTTTCTGCTGAGGCAAGAAAAAAAAAGCATGCTAACGCCTTTGACTGATAAAAAGTTTATCATGGGATGTGTTCTATGTGCTATACATTCTTGACTGAAGAATGACACTGAAGTGACAGTCACTTTAAAGAAACAGGTGTTGGGTAATACCATAAAACCACACACCTTTCTAGGACCTTGTATTATGAACATATTTGTGCCACCACAACCTTATCTCACAGTGTTTTTTATGGATAAGTATACTTTTAGCCCTAAGTTCTCTTTGATTCCACAGAGAAATTCCTTTTTACATATTTCATGACTCAGCCACTGCATATCATAGAATCATAGAATAGTTAGAGTTGGAAAGGACCTGGAGATCATTAAGTTCCAAACCCCCTGACATGGGCAGGGACACCTCACACTAAACCATGTCACCCAAGGCTCTGTCCAACCTGGCCTT
>WYDI02028468.1:0-13137 GCA_009867235.2 Psittacus erithacus
GGGATGGGGGGAGCTGTGGCCCCCCCAGGGGGGTGGGAGGGAGGAGGGAGGGAGGTGAGCGCCCCCCAAGGGGCTGTGAGAGGGGATGGAGGAAGCTGAGCCCCCCCAAGGGGCTGTGAGAGGGGATGGAGGGAACTGAGGTCTCCCAAGAGGGCTTGAGAGGGGCTGGGGGGGGAGCTGAGCCCCCCTCAAGGGGCTGTGAGAGGGGATGGAGGGAGCTGGGCCCCCCCCCAAGGGGATTTGAGAGGGGCTGGGGGGGGAGCTGAGGACCCTCAAGGGCTGTGAGTGGGGCTGGGGAGAGCTGAGGTCCCCCAAAGGGGTTTGAGAGGGACCGGGTGGGAGCTGAGCCCCCACCAAGGGGCTGTGAGTGGGGCTGAGGGAGCTGATGTTCCCCATGGGGATTTGAGAGGGGCTGGAGGGAAGCTGAGGACCCCCATGGGGATTTGAGAGGGACTGGGGGGGAGCTGAGCCCCCACCAAGGGGCTGTGAGTGGGGCTGGGGGGAGCTGAGGACCCCCAGGGGGCTGTGATTGGGGCTGGGGGGAGCTGAGGACCCCCAGGGGGCTGTGATTGGGGCTGGTTGCTCTCTGGGGGCTAGAGAATGGGGAAAGGGGGCTGTGAGTGCTGGGGAGTGGGGCTGGGCTTGCCTGGGGGGGTCTGAGAGTCATGGGGATCCTACTCTTTTCCCTGCCTGTCCCACTCCAGCCTGCCCGAGCCGCCGGCCTGGTGTCACGTATGAAGCCCCTCAAAGGAGCTGATCCTCCTGCCCCGAGGGACAACTGGGAGGGCATCGAGGAGCTGCTGGCCCAGCTCTGGGTGAGCTGGGGGCCGGGGGGCTCTGCTGCTGGAGCTGTGGAGGGGAGAACCCTCTTGGGGGTGCCCTGTGCTGGGATCTGACACCGTTCCCATCCCCAGGAATGCCTCTCGCCAGCCCTGGGCGATGCCTCCGGCGCCAGCCAGGCCTCGTGGCTGCGGAGGAGCCAGGCCTGTGACCGAGTGCTGCGGGTGTGCGTGGAGCAGATGGGCAAGGCCGGGGGCAACGCAGCCAGCACTGGCAGGCTGCTGAGCGTGGCCGAGGCCGCGTGCCAGGGCTACGTGAGCGCCGTGCCGCAGCCTGCACCCCTCTACCTGGAGAAGATCCTCTACCACCTCCTGCGCAACACGGCCGCCCAGGGCGGCGGGGCCTGCTGGAGGGTGGCTGAGCTCCTCCGAACCCGGCTCCTGGCCTCCCGCCCAGGCCAGGTGCCCTTCAAGGACTTCAAGGCCATCGCCTACAGCAGCTTTGGTGTGCTCTGGAGAGGGGGCTCCTCCCTGGCCGAGCCTGACTGGCTGCAAGAGGAGGCTCAAGCTGTCTTCTTGGTCCGCCTGCGAGCCCTGCGCTTCCTCCTGCTGCTGGAGGAGGATGAGGAGGCTTTGTCCCCGCTGCAGCCCCCCTTCTTCACCTCCCAGACAGCCCAGCAGGCTGCTGCTGCTGCCGCTGCCTTGTACGAGGCTCAGCAGGAGCCGTCCTCAGCTTTCCTTGGCCAGCAGCTTGGGAACTGCTTGCTCGCAGTGCTGAGGAAGGAGGCAATGGAGCCACCAACCCTCCAGCAATCCCTGTGCTTCTTTGAGCTCACCCTGGAGCAGTGCCGGCACCTCTGCAGGGGCAGCCAGTACAGGGAGGCCAAGAAGGCAGTGAAGGAAGCAAGGGGCTTCCTGGGGGCCAGCAGCAGCTCCATGAAGTCCTTCATTGCCCCCCTGGCCCTGCTGGAGACTGGGGTGCAGCTGAGCCAGGCTCTGGCTGCTGACGCTTGCCCGGCACAGCCACTCTTCTCCCAGGCTGCAGCAGCTCTCAGGGATGTGGCAGCGGCCTCAGAGCACTTCCTCCTGGTGCTGGCTGAGAGCTGCCAGTTTGTCAACTTCTCTCTCAGTGAGTGCATGAAGAAGAGCAAGCAGCAGCCCTTCGGCTGGGAAGATGCACTCAACCTCTGTGCCTTCACTGAGGGGAGCTGCCGTGTCCTGCACAGGCTGCTGGAGAGGGTAAGGCCGGGGTTGGAGTGGGGTCAGTACATAGTGTGGTCCATCAGAGCCTCTGTGAGCACCTGGAGGGTTCATAACCCTGCTCTAGGCTTGATGCTCCCCTTGATCTATCAGTGGAGTGTCTCCAGCGCCCCCACTCTGAGCAACAGTGCCTGGTGCTGTCCAGGTTCCATGAATGTTGCTTTTCTCCTTCCAGTGTCTGAAAGGGGCTATAAGGATGCTGGAGAGGGGCCTTCATCAGGGACTGGAGTGACAGGACAAGGGGTGATGGGTTCAAACTGGAACAGGGGAAGTTCAGGTTGGAGATAAGGAAGAACTTCTTTCCTGGGAGGGTGCTGAGGCACTGGCACAGGGTGCCCAGAGAAGCTGTGGCTGCCCCATCCCTGGCAGTGTTCAAGGCCAGGTTGGACAGGACCATGGGTGATAAGGTCTTGTGGAAGGTGTCCCTGTCCGTGGCAGGGGGTTGGAACTGGAGGATCTTAACATCCTTTCCAACCCAACCCAGTCTCTGATTCCCTGCCTGCCACAGGTTCCTCCTGAGGGTGTCAAACAGAAGCTGATGGTGAAGCAGCTCCTGTACCGCAGCCTCCAGCTCTTTGCCAGTGTGGCCTACGATGCCTTCCAGTGCTCCCAGGTACTGGGGGTGGAGGGGACAGTCTCTGGCACTGGGGATGGGTGAGACCTTTGTGGTACTGGGTGGCTTCTTCCTTCAGAGGGAACCTTGGTGGGGTTGGAAGGGCTTCTGTGTGGGCTGTGGGTTCTTGGCAGCCTCTTGCCAGTCTCCTCTCCCCACAGCCATTGCAGGGCTGGCCAGGCCTGGAGCAGCTCTCAGCGAGCTGCAGCAGGAGCGTGGAGTGGATGCTGGAGGCACTGGAGGGGCTCCCCGAGGGCGAGCAAGCCAAGTACCTGGATGTCACCGGTCAGTGCTGTGGGGGATGGCAGCAAACCTGGCTCCTTGGCCATGGTTTGGGTCAACCACAGTCACAGAACTCTGTGTCCCCAGGGAGTGAGAAGGGGGTTCTCTGTCACGTGCAGGATGTGGCTGGTGGGGTTGGGCAGGTGGTGACAGTCCCTGGCTGGACAAGGAGAGAGGGGTCCTTCTCTCTCCAGCACATCTTTAATGGCTGGCTTTCCCTTGTGCAGTGTCATGCACCTTCAAGCTGGCATACATCTTCTACAGCCAGAACCTTCACAAGGAAGCCAGCTCCATCTGTGAGCTCCTCTGCAAGAGGCTGCAGGCACTGGATGCCTATGCGTGTCCAGAGATACCCCCAGAGAGGGTAAGTGCTTGTCTGCACTTCTAGCAGTAACAGGGCTGAACTGGGCACTCCGGTCCCAGTGCCACGGGAGCAGAGGAGAGGATGGCACCAGCTTTTGCTCGTGGAACAATTCCACTTCCCTCCTCTGCCTCCGAGCTCTTCCCTTTGCCTGGGAAAGGAGCAGGAGGATGGGACATGGGATACAGTGAGTTTGCTCCTGCGGGATGCTGAATCCTGTTCCCTGTGTTCTCCCTGCAGCTGCACAAGTGCTTCAGGCTGCAGATCGAGAGCCACCGTAAGCTGGGCTGGCTGGGGAGGGCCCTGGCCTCTGTGGAGCAGTGGCTGCTGGCACTGCGGGGCCGCACTGGGGACCTGCTGGCAGAGCCCATCTCCCTCTGGGTCCGAGTCAAATCCGAGGCTGGGAAGCAGGGGCACGAGGAGCTGCGCTTAAGGTAAGACCTGGGGTGGGTGTCCCAAGCTGTCCCCATGCTGGGACCGTGGTGGTGCTTTTCCCTGTGAGGCCACTGCAGTGTGCAGAGCCCCAGCTAGTCCCAGGGGTCAGAGGGGCTGAGGGCTTCATGTCTCATTGTAACCAGTTCAGCACTCTAAATCCCACCATGATTATGGATGCACAGTACTGTTTGTGGAAGCAACAGGAATAGAGATTTGGAATTGCCATTGATAAATTCACCAACTGCATTAGAGCTAAAATTCAAACTAGCTGACAAGTAATTGAACAGGAAAACAAGTTAGACCATGTGGTAATACATTGAAGTTAGTTTCAGTGGGTGTCATCCAACCTAGTTGAGGCACAAATCTTACCCAAGAGGTGGCTGGGCTCTGGGGAGGAGAGAGGATCAAGGCCTTGGACTTGGTGGGGTCATATCCTCATCAGGAAGCTCAAATGCCCAATTTATACTTTGAGAAGTGGAGGTGAGGCTGGAGTCAAGTTCCTGGCTGTGGTCACAGGGCGGGCAGCTGCTTTCTCATCCTGCTGTATTTGGTGTGTAAATGAGAGATAATGAGAGTCTTGGCTGCATCCCTGGCACCCAGGGGCATAACAGGACCATGACACATCAGCATCACTCCCTCTTCCACCCTGCTGAGGCCACCCGACCTTCAGCACCCACATCAGGGTCCTGCACTCATTGCTCCCTCCAGCACATATCCCAGGGCCTCGGGCCTCATCCCTACACCCACCTACAGCTCCCATTTCCCCTAGGACCCTGAAAGACGGCTTGAAGGGGCACAACCTAGACACAGAGACCTTGGTGACCATTCTCTTTGCGGAGCTGAAGGCCTACAAGAGCATCCGAGCTGACACGGGGCAGGAGCGCTACAATGTCCTGTGTGACCTGCTGGAGCTGTGCTCGGAGGAGAGCGGCCGCCTGCACGAGCGAGCTGTTGGCCTCACAGAGCTGGCCCAAGTGTTGTGCTACCACAGCTACTCCCAGCAGACAGACTGGTGGGTACACACTGGAATGCTGGGATCATCTCCCAGGGTCCCTGAGAACCCTCAAGGAGCATTTGAGGGCCCTCAAGGGAAGTTTTAAGGATCTGGAGTGTTACTGCTCTGACTCTGCACTGTTTGGGGTCCTTCTGCTCAAATGCTCCAGGGGTTCTGTGGGGTGAAGGCAGTTTCTAACCCCTCTCTCTGACAGCTCCTCCCTGGACTCTGTCCAGGAAGCCTTGAGGCTGCTGGAGCTGGTGCCCAGGAGCACCCAGAACCAGGACCAGCTCCTCGACGACCGGGCGCAGGCTCTGCTCTGGCTTTACATCTGCACCCTGGAGTCCAAGCTGGAGAAGGTGGGTGGGGGCTGTAGGATGCCAAAATGGATCTGGATCCAGATCTGGAAATGCCCTGGGGCTCCATGCATGTGTCAGATTCTTTCCTCAACCTTGCTGGCAATGCTCAGCTCTGCACCAGGGCCACCAAAAGCCACCCAGACCCTGCTGGAAAGCCTGCTGGTGTCTCCTAACCTGCTGCCTTCTCCCCCTCTGCAGAACATAGAGAGGGAGCAAAGAGCCAAAGCTCAGGGGCTGAGGAACACGAACGACTTTGAGCCCAATGATCTCAACTATGAAGGCAGGCTGCTGGAGGAAGAGTTTCTATACGACGGCATCTCCTTCAACCTGGAAACAGAGACTGGTGAGAACACTGGCAGGTTTGGGCCCTTTGTGAAGAGGCTTTGTCTGGAAGCACCTGCTTTGAGATCAGGGTATCTCAGACCTGTGGTGTGCTCTCAGCTCTGTCCAGAAACCTGGATGATGCCTTTGCCTTGTGGAAGCAGCTCCTGGCAACACCAGGCATCCCAGCTGTGCGCAGCCCTGAGCAGACTATAGCCTCCCTGCGCCTTCTGGCAGCTCTATACAAGCTGACGGCCAAGGTAATGCTGCTGGGGAGGAAGCTGGTTGGGTCTTCAGCCTCCCCAGGCTCACAAAGCCCCTCTGAGGTGGTCTCTGAGTGTGACTGGGGGTGCTCTGTGCCCACAGCCCTTGCAAGCCCTGGAGAGCTACCTCTTGGTCAAAACCCTGTGCAGCGCACTTGGAGACAGCCTGGGCATGGCCAGTGCCCTGTGCCAGGTCACCAAGCTGCTCTTCCAGCTGGAATCCCCCAGCTATGCCCAGGTAAGGCTTGCAGGGAGGGAAGGGGCCATGGGTTGAGCCCAGACTTGGCTGTGGCTGCAGCCCTCATGCTGCTGTGGTGTTTTGCAGCTTTTCCTGGAGGAGACAGAGTCCTGCCTGCAGAAAGCTGACAGCAGCAACAGCTCCTATGTGGTGCTGGAGCAAAACTGCCTCCTGCTGCGCAGCCACCTGTGCTGTGTCACCCAGCAGGTGAGCTCCTGCAAGGCCTCCTCTGCCTCAGAAGGGCACTGTTGGAGGCCAGGAGGAGGCTGCAGTAGCTGCTGTGTCCTCAACATAAGGATATGGAGCTGTTGGAGCAAGGCCAGAGGAAGCCATGGGGGGGTGATCAGGGGCTGGAGCAGCTCCCATAGGAGTCAGGCTGAGAACATTGGGGCTGTTCAGCCTGGAGAAGAGAAGCTGCATGGAGACCCCAGAGCAGGTTCCTGTGTCCGAAGGGGGCTACAAGAATGCTGGAGAGGGGCCTGCATCAGGGACTGGAGTGACAGGACAAGGGGTGATGGGTTCACACTGAAACAGGGGAAGTTCAGGTTGGAGATAAGGAAGAACTTCTTTCCTGGGAGGGTGCTGAGGCGCTGGCACAGGGTGCCCAGAGAAGCTGTGGCTGCCCCATCCCTGCAGTGTTCAAGGCCAGGTTGGATGGGGATTGCAGCAAGCTGCTCCAGTGGAAGGTGTCCCTGCCCATGGCAGGGGGTTGGAACTGGATGATCTTAAAGTCACTTCCAACCCAACCTGTTCTGTTCCTTTGAGCTCTATCTCAATACCTGTGGGTAGGGACTTCGGGCATGGAGACACCCTGGCCTGCAGATGGTGACTCTGTCTCTCTGCAGATTGAAGAGGGCCTCTCCCTGTTGCTGAAGGTGCTCCAGAACATGGCTCTGCAAAAAGTCTCCAAGGTCTGGTACCTGCTGCGAGCCCAGGTCCTGCAGCTGGTGGCCACCTACCTGAGCCTCCCCCTTGCCCACCTCTCGCTGGAGCTCCGGCAGCAGATCTTTGAGCAAGGTGAGCTGCTGGGGGATGTTTAAGCCCTCCTGCTGCGTACCAGGCTGACGGACCATGGGCAAAGCACCGTGCACGTGTTTTACCTCTGAGCTTCTCCAAACCAGCCTGCTTGGGGTGAGGAGAGGGGATTTGCTAGGGCTGGGGAGGGTCTTGGTGCTGATACCCAGAGCTGCCCTCACATAGGGTGGAAGACACCTGAGACAGCTCTTGTTGAAGCCCAGAAGCTCTTCCGCAGCATCATCCTTCTGCTGATGGGCAGCAGCGTGCTGGGATGTCAGTCAACAGCATCTGATGGCCAGTTTGTGGATTATGGTGAGTTGGTCACTCTTGTGGACCCCAGCCGAGCTGCTCCTCCACAAAGAGTTGGGCTCCTTCCCTGCCTCTGTGAGGAGCAGCTCTGATCACCTTCCTGTCCTACCTTGTAGGAGACAACCTGCTACTGAAGTGGCAAGTGCTGGCTGACGTGCTGGCCTGCTCCGAGCACCTCGTGGCTCTCCTCAGCAGGTTGGAGGTGGTGTGTAAAGCCAAAGCCTTCTGCTTGGAGGCTGTCAAGCTGGCCATGAAACTGCAGGCCACACAGTGGTGAGTTCATCACGGAGAGGAAAACAGCCTGGCCCTGGGCTTAGGGGATGCTTGGTTAGGGATGAACTGCCCTGTGCTCACAGCGGATGTTGGTGTCTGTGTCCCTTTGGTGGGGGACTGGCCCCGGTGGGAGGGTTTGGCACATTCTCAGCTTGGTCTGGAGCAAGCATCTGCTTTGGGGAACATTACTCCACAAATTCATCTCGTCAGGTCAGATGCGGGCTCATTCCTCACTGCCCATCAGCTTCCCTCCCACACTGCCCTAGGAATAGAGTGAGAGCTGTTGCGGGGGGGTTCACCTGAGGGCTGTTGGGGGGTCCCTTGAGGGCTGATTTTCCCCTCTAGGTCTACTTCTTTCCTGGTGCTGAAGGCCCAGTTGGAGCTGCAGCAGGACAAGCTGGAGCTGAGCCACTTGGACCTGCAGCAGGCTCTCTTCATCCTGGAGCCTGACAGTGGTGAGTCCCTGCTCTGGGCTAGAGGAGGGCAATGGGGGAGGTGAGCCCCATGCCTGGGCAGCTCCAGAAAGATCTGCCTTATGCAGGTGCTCCCCATCATCATGGGCGTAGAGGGGGGAGGTGACTCTGAGCCATGTTTTGGCTCATCAAGTGACTCCTCCAGCTGCTGAAGGTGTAGCTGGGGAAAGCAGCATCATTGGCTCTGGCTTCTGCACCCCTCCTTGGGCTGTGGGGGTCAGGGCTGAGCAGGGAGGACCCAAATAACCGTCTTCTCCACCTGCAGAGTTGAAAACCAGCAAAGAGCAGCAAGGCCACATGAAGATCCTGCCCCAGAAGGGCAAACTGGAGGGCAGGAAGAAGCAGGACTCCATCTCTGAGCCCCCTGGGGAAGAGGAGGGTTTCCTGAAGGGCCCTACACTGGCATTTGTGCCCACAGTGAGTGGGCCAGGGAAAGTGGAGGCTCTCACTGCCTCCCCGGAGCTGAAGCCTGCGAGGAGGAAGAGGCCGGCCTTTCTCACCCACCCCACAGCCTGCCCCTGCTGCCTCTGCTCTGACCTCTGCCTCTCCGCTCTCTGCCTGCGCTGGCTCCTCTCCTGTGCCCAGGCTGAGCTGGCAGCGGGCAGCACGGCCAAGGGGCTGGGTCTGCTCCGTGCCATGGTGCCACGCTGTGCTGCTGTGGCCACCCACTTCACTGCAGTGCTGCAGGACAAGCTGAGGGACACCTCCACCAGCCAGGACCCGCCTGCACTGGAGCTGCTGCACGATCTGGTGGCCTCTTGCTATGCCACACTGGCCCTGCAGAGCCTGGCCAGCCCTCACCTGGCAGAGGAGCTGGAGCCAGGGCTGAAGTTCTTGGCGTCCTGCAGACCCCACGTGCCCAGCCTGGAGGTCTCCAGGGCCACCCTGCTGCTCGCCAAAGCCACAGCCACCCTTTGCTGTGGTGACTCCATGGATGCCATCTTTGCCAACTCTTGGAGCCAGCAGCTGCCCAAACCGACTCCAGCAGAGCCTGAAGTGGTGGCTGTGCCCCAGGCCCTCAAGGCAGCCAAGGTTCAGCCCCAAAGGAGCAAGAAGAAGACAGCTTTGGCTGCGGCTGTGCCCAAGCCCAGGGTGAAGAAGAGCCAAAGAACAAAACCCTCGGCTGTGCCAAGCACTGAGGATGTGTTTGCTCTGGGTGACCTGGACATGGAGGTGCCCCCCATCGTTATCCGGCCGGTGACGGTGCCCTGCACCCCACACCAGAGAGCGCATCTGCCCTCTAAGGCTTGTGCAGCCCCAGGCTCCAGGACCCCCTTCACCATCTTCAGTGAGTCCTCCCCCCCAAACAGCAAGTCCCAGCTCCTGCGAGCTCCCAGAGTGCTGGGGAGAGTCAAGACTCGCCTGCAGGTGAGTGGGGATGGAGGTGAGAAGCAGCTCCATGTGCTCAGCACCAGCCTCAGCACCCACTGTCCCTCTGCTCCAGGTGACATTCAGTGATGACAGTGACCTGGAGGCGCCTGCAGCAGGGGACCCCCCCACAGCTTCCCGCAAGCCCTCCTGCCCCTGGAGAGCTCAATCCCCTCGGCCCACAAGGTCCAAGGGGAGCTCGCAGGGGCTCAGCACCCGCAGGAGCTGTGCCCAGCCCCGCAGAGGGCGGCCGAGCAGCCGCAAGGCTGGGGCTACGGAGGAGAGGAGGGAGCGGGCACCCCGCAGGGCTGCCAGCAAGAGAGCAGAGGAGGAGTGGGAGCTTCCCAGGGCCACAGAGGCAGAGGAGAAGATGGAGGAAGAGCTTCAGATCAGCTTTGAGGTGTTGCAGGACTCTGAGGAAGAAGCCAAAGCCCCAGGTGAGCCGGGCTGCCGCAGGATTTTGGGAGTGTTACTTTCATGCCCTCCTGTGCACTTGCAGCGGGTTGTCCCCATCAGTCCCAGGGACCAAACTTCTCTGTCTCTCCCCACAGGCAGGAGGCAGCAGCCTCAGTGCAGGCAGGAAGGTGCAGGCAGGAAGCACAAGCAGCGGGAGGCTGGTGAGGATGTCCTGGCAGCGCAGTGCCTGGGCAGCAGGGACACACTGCACCCAGAAGGGACCCTGCCCATGGCTGGTGGTGAGCACCCAACACGGTGTGATGGGGAAGCTTGGGTGCTGGGAGCAAAAGCTGAAGCTGAGCCTGTGGAAGTTTGTGGCAGCTCTGCAAAGCCATACTTAAAATGGGTAAAAACTGCAGGCAGAGGGTAAAAGAGCTGAGGAGGAGGAGGAGTGAGAGGGGCTGCTCCCCATCTGTGTCTTTATCTTGACCTGCAGTGGGGTTTTCATCCCAGTTCCTTGCAATTTCCTGAGGAGGGGAAGTGGGTGAGCACCTGGGTGGGCATCAGGCTGCTCACCAAGCGGAGCATGGGGCTGCCCTCTGAGCTTCCTGCATGTGGGATGCTGGTCATCAACTGAGAGCTTGTGGCTGTGGGAACAGCACCTCTGTTCCCTCTGCTCCCCTCGCCACCACTTGGCATGCATTGCTGAGGGCTCCATCAGTGATCCTGCCCTGGGCTCTTCCTGCTTTGTCCCTTCCAGATGTCTCCTCCCTGGACACAGTCCTCAAGCTCCTGAAGGATGCTTTTAACTGCATCAGCCACTGCCCTCCCAGCACCCTGCACAGCCAGCTCTGCCAGCTGCTGGCTCTGGCCACAGGCAGCCGTGACCCCCTCTCCACTGCATACCTGCTCTCTGAGTCCCTCTCCATCACCACCCGCCACCAGCTGCTCGATGTCATCCACAGGAAGATCCAGTGAGTCCCTCAGTGCCCCTCTTCACTCCCAGAGCATCACAGAGAAGGGGCTTGCCTTCTTGGGGTGGTTATTCCCCTCTTGAGTGTCTTTTTCTCTGCAGCAAAGAGAAGAAGTCAGTGGGGGACGTGGCCGAGCAGCTCAAGGGGCTCTGCCTGCAGGAGGAAAGCACTGCCCAGCGCACCCAGCACCTCGCTGAGCTTGAGAGGCTCTTCATGTTCAGCTCCACGGGGCTGGGGGCTGAGGAACGGGACAGGTTTGGGATGCAGGTGCAACAGATCCCCAGTGGTAAGAGCCAGTGTGAGTCCAGTGAAGCGGGCAGCTCATCGCCCAGGAGGGCGCTGGGTGACACTTGGGTGCTGTTCTTATGCTGTGGGTGTGACTTTCAGGGGTGACCGTGTGCATGCTGACCCTTGCCAGCACCCAGCCTGGCTCTGTAGGGGACACGCTGCTGCTGACACGGCTAGAGAAGGGCAGCACCCCTGTGAACATCCGCATCCCCACAGCCCTCACCAAGGTGAGGGTAGGGATGGAACAGGGGTAGGGATGGGACAGGGGCAGCCCCGCCATGCCAGGGGCTCAGGTCACTGCTCCCTTCCTCCTCCAGGCCCCGCTGCTCTCAGTGCTGAGGGACTTTGACACCATCCAGAAGGAGCAGAAGGAAGCCAACGCCTGCACAGACAAGCAGGATTGGTGGCTGCGCCGCTTCGAGCTGGACCGCAGGATGAAGGTGGGGGGAAAACCACCCTGAGGGGTGTATTTTGGACAGGGTTTGGGGTCCAGACCCCCCCCAGTGACTCTCTGACCTCTTGCAGAGCCTCATCGAGACCCTGGAGCTGCAGGTCCTGGGCTGCTGGAGGGGGCTTCTGCTCCCCACCAGCCCCGAGCCCACTCTGGCAGAGGAAGCTGCCCGGTTGCACCCCCAGCTCCTCCAGTGTGGCTGGAGGGACACGGATCCCACCCTGCTCAAGGTGCTGGGCTGGGGCAGGAGTCCGAGGAGCTGAGCCCTTACCTGGCCCCTGCTCACCCCCTTCTTCCTCCCTGCAGGCACTGCTGAACGCTGCTCCCCTCCTCTCTCCCTGTGATGTCCAAGCTGTGGCCTTTAGCCTCTGCTCAGCGCAGCCCCGCCAGGCTCAGCTCCTCTTGCAAGAGGCAGTGGAGAAGCGGAAAGCCTGCACCAAGCAAAGCAGCAGCTCCCTTGTCCTGATTCTGGATAAGGTGAGAGCCCTGCCCTGCATCACCTCCTCCTGGCTCTGCTGCCTCCCTCCTGCTCAAACCTTCCTCCTCCTCTCCCAGCACCTGCAGAAGCTGCCCTGGGAGAGCATGGGGTACCTCAGCGCTGTGCCCATCACCAGGCTCCCTTCCCTGCGCTTCCTGCTCAGCTACTCCCTGGCACAGAAGGTGAGAGGATGGGGGGGGGACCCCACATAGCCCAGCCCTGGGGTTGGGGGGGATCCCCTAAACCTTTCCCTGGGCCGGAACCCACCTGTGTGCCCCATCCTGCAGCAGGCAGGGTCTGTGCTGAGCCGCGGCGTGAACCCCAGCAGCACCTTCTACATCCTCAACCCACACAGCAACCTCAAGGGCACCGAGGAGCGGTTCCGGGGCTGGTTTGAGAGGTGGGTGAGCAGCACAAGTAGGGCTGCAGGGGTTGGGGGGGGTGGTCTGTGCCCCCCACACACCCCTTCTCACCAGCATTCCCACAGTGAGCCTGGCTGGAAGGGGGTGACCGGAGCCATCCCAAGCCCGGAGCAGATGCAGGCAGCCCTCCTGGAGCACGACCTCTACATGTGAGCATCACTGCATCTGCCTGGGGACACCCTACGGGGTAAGAGGTGACACCAGGGCTCACCCAGGAGTGGTTTCTCCCTGTAGCTATGCCGGGCATGGAGCAGGCGCCCGCTTCCTGGATGGACAGACCATCTCTCGGCTGGAATGCCGTGCTGTCACCCTGCTCTTTGGCTGCAGCAGCGCCCTGCTCGTTGTCAGAGGCAGCCTGGAAGGCTCCGGCATCATCCTCAAGTACATCATGGCCGGCTGGTGAGTTATAGGGGGGGTCTCTCTGCAGGGTTTACATGTCCAGGGTGGGATCTAAGCCCCTTTTCCCTTGCAGCCCCTTCGTCCTGGGGAACCTGTGGGATGTGACAGACCGGGACATGGATCGCTACACACAGGCGCTGCTGGAAGGCTGGCTCAGGGGGGGCTCGGGGGCCCCTCTCCTTGACTACGTGGCCCAGGCTCGCCAAGCCCCCAAACTCAAGTATCTCATTGGGGCAGCCCCTGTTGCCTATGGGCTGCCTGTCTGCCTGCAGTGAGGGCTGGGGGTCCGTGGGGGGGACACTGAGCTCTTCGGGGGGGTGTTTTCTGTCTTATTTATTTTAACAGAAGTTCTTTTAGGCGTTTGTTCCGTGCCAATAAAGCTGC
>WYDI02028469.1:0-38787 GCA_009867235.2 Psittacus erithacus
GGCACCCTGTGCCAGCGCCTCAGCACCCTCCCAGGGAAGAGCTTCTGCCTTAGATCCAACCTGAACTTCCCCTGTTTAAGTTTGAACCCAACACCCCTTATCCTACCATTACAGTCCCTGATGCAGAGTCCCTCCCCAGCATCCAGGTGTTGCTTGATCCACATCCCACCTTACCACTCGCAAGCCTGGGGCTGCTTGAAATGCTGAGATGCAGTGTCCCTGCAACCAGCACTGCAGTAATAAATGCCTTTTGCAGCAGTAATCCTCACTCTTTGCCTACCCCATCACCTCTGCTATGATTTTCCAGCTCTAAACACAAGCTGGGAAGTGGGGACTTTTCGCCATGCCCACCCAAGCAACAGTGGGATGCACAAAGCTCGGGATGCACCAAGACCCCTCTCACAAAGTTTGGGGGCTCTGCATAAATCCTATCCTCAAAGGAGACCCTCACTTGCACTGGTATTGGTGCTCAGCTCTCTTCAGGGCAGCAAAATGGGCTCTGGTGCCCTTGAATGAAATCCCTCCTCTTGTATGCCGGGTTCCCAGCCTGGCCCTGCAGCACTGCAATAATTTGTAGCTTGTGCTGGGATCCTTCACGATGAAAGATGACATATAAATATAAAACGTTATCACTCCATAACAGCCACATGCTATAAAACGCCAGGCAGAAGGATCTGGAACTAGATGGAGGCAGTGCTTTCAATCCTTCCCTGCAGAGTACTGCTGCTAAAGCAACAGACCTGCTCCAAAATGCTCTGGCAACGGAAGAACCCCCTAAATGGAATAACCCCCTAAAAACATCACAATTGTGGAATTAGATGCATAAAGCAACCTGCCACCAGCATGACCTTCCTGTGCTGACAGCCCTGGGTTGGGTGTAGCACCAACACACCAGCGCCACCTCCTCCCGTCCCCTAAAGGGACTTTGGGATGCTCCGTGTTACTGTAGTAACAACGCGCCGGTACTAATGTTACACTACAACGAGTTGACTCTGCTCCCGCGACAGTGATAACAACGCTGTTACTGTAGTAACATTCCATTGGTGAGGTCTCACCGTTCTCCTCTTAATTTTATTGTCATCAGATTAAATTGCAATAATGTTATTGAGCCGCCATTAGGGTTGCCATGGTGACAATACCATTAAGGTACCGTTATCGCATCACAGTGGTCCAACCGTTCCACCACAAATGTTTTAATGTAGTAAAACAAAAGAGATGACTGCAGTAACATTAAACTGCAGTGACCTCAATATCCCCCCCCCTGCATCCAACATGCCTAACAACTCTGGAAACCAGATGTGGTGATGGGGTGATACAATCACAGGCTGGTTTGGCTTGGAAGGGACCTAAAGAGAGAGAGCTCATCTCAATCTCCCCTCTGGCATGTTAAAGCCATTCCCCTTGTCCTGTCCCTACATCCCTTGTAAAAATTCCCAACATGCATCCCAGAGGCACAGTGCAGAGTTCCACCACACAGGGGATGAACACAAGACCCACAGACAACTTGAGTCTGGTCAACAACTGGCCTCCAACATTCACCCTCTCTGCAGAAGAGAGATTAGTGCAGGCACCACTGAATGGCTCCGGGTGATGCAGTGACCTCTCCCTGAAAGCCTTCAGAGAGGATGGGTCAACAGGGCTAAAGGGAGCTCATGCTTTCAGAAAGGCTCTTGTTCTCTACAAGAGGAGTGATCAAAAGGTGACTTCCATGGCTCCGGGCACCTCTGAGGGACTAGCAAAGAGAGTTACCTGCCCTACCACAATAACGCAAGCAGCTGGAGCTGAGGAGGATGGAAATAAAGGAGCCACAGGGGTACCAGAGGTGGAAATGACCCCAGTGGGCACCATTATGCTGTCCCAGTACAAAGACCTCACAATACACTGGATGACAGCATCAGCACTTCACTGGGGGAGAGAAACAAATTGGCCACAGCCTTGGTATACGCAAGAAAGGAAACCACAAAGGAAATTAAGCGGTCTGTGCATCCTATGAATCACCGGTTATTCTTTCCCCTCCCTCCATTCTCCTGCCAATTACTTCTCCTCGGGAATGGGCTACATCCTCCCCTGGGTCTGGGGTGACAGGCAAGCATGGAGGATGCCTTCCCTTCCCAACCAACCTAACTTAATCATGGAATGGTTTGGATTGTGAAGGACCTTAAGCTCATCCAGTTCCAATCCCCTGCCATGGGCAGGGACACCTTCCACTGGAGCAGCTTGCTCCAAGCCCTGTCCAACCTGGCCTTGAACACTGCCAGGGATGGGGCATTTACCACTTCTTTGAACAACCTGTGTAGTGCCTCACCACCCTATTGCTTCTCCTTCTAATGAGGACAGTGTCAATGCACTCGAGCACTGTTCATCCTCCACATCCCTCCCCTTGCACTGCTGGGGCTCCCTTCTATACTCCAGGAAGGAGGACACTGCAGCACAAGTGGGCCATGTTCCCAGTGGGATGCAGTGTGCTGGCTCCCTCCACCAGCAGCATAGAACTGGGGCAGCCCAAAGTGCTCCAGTCTAGGCTCTGGAGTCCCTGGTTTCCCCTCCTTCCCACCCCACCATATAATTGCTAATTAATAACAACGTTTAGCTCTCAGATAGCACATTCCATCTTCAAAGACCTCTGTCGACATTAATGAATTAATCCTCATCAACCCCCCTGTGAAGGAGGTGACAATTATTATCTCTGCCTCACAGATGTTAAATTGATTTGCAAAGAGGTCAAGTGGCTTGGGGGAGGGATGGGGGGAGCCTCCAGAAGGCCACGTGGAGAAGAACATCAGTGGGTTAAATCCACAGACTGAGCTGATGGAGAAGATGGAGCTGGTAATCTTAGGGGGGAGATGGAGAGATGTGGGGGCAGCAACGGATGTGGGACCTGCAGAGATGCTTCCTGTTGGAACAGCAAAGCAGGGATACAAAGCCAACAACTAGGACAGTGCGGGAGAGAGCGTGGGAGACCTTCAGTCCTCCACAACAGCTCTGCTACAAAAGGAAAAGATGCTTTGATGGACGGATGGCGATTAGCAACAAAGGGAAACGGGAAGGAACGCATCAGTCACCGGAGCCGAGAGCGCGGGCGAAGCGAGGGAGGATTTCCATTTCGTGCCGCTGGTTTCCTCCCCTCCACCCGTTTGGGGAGGCTCTCCCAGCTCTCCACACGCCTTTTAGAAGGCATTATCTAAACCTGCTTTTGCTTCTAGAAAGAAAAGCTGCTCTCATGGGCAAAAAGGTGTGGATGCACCTGAAAAACCCATGCCAGGAGCTGTGGTTTCTGCTGGGATTCATCCTACGCAGCGTGTGACCAACTTCTAAACTCAGTTACCAAAGAGCCCTGTGCGAATCCCTCTGCACCTTCTCACCCCATTGTGGCTTTGGCAGTGCAGGGGACAGGCTCAGCCCTGTGGGTGATCCCCCAGCTCCATTAGTGATGCCCAAGCTGCTCGGTGGAGCGTGGTGAGGAAGGCTCTAAGCATCTCCAGTAAAAACCAGGCCCAAGCAATGCATTCCTATCCAGCCTGTTCTCCCTACAAGCCACCTTGAGGCCTTCGGACCAGAGTGATGGCGACTGCAGGGACTGATCCTTCCTCCCAGCATCCTTCCACTCTGCAGGGCACGCAATTCCCATGCACCCCAACGCAAGGCAGGATAGAGCCATCAAAAAGTTCTCCTCATTCTCCCTCGAGTGAAAGGGGCTTATGGCATCAAAGGAAAATTAATTGGGCAGAGTTTGGGGCTTGAAACAAAGCCCCACCGGTGGCTTTATCTCACCAGCACACACCTTGGCAGTGATGCTCCCGGAGTGGCTTTGTTATGGGGTGAGGTACCACCAGCACTGGAGGGTCAGCCCACCACCTTCACCTACAGCCCCCTTACTTGAGCAGCAGGTAATTAACTCCCTAATAAAGGCAAGGATTTGCAGCTTAACCCCGGGCCTGGGAAAGAGTAGGAAACCTCATTTACCCCCAACAAAAGGGGAGGGGTGATTAGTTGCTCCAGTGACAACAGCAAGAGCCAGATAGGGCGAGGGGAACTGATAAAGCAGCAGAAAGCGCTAATACCCCTCAGTTGCCTGCCTTTTCTTTCCCCTCCTTCTTTCTTTCTTTGGAAGCACTAAAATTCCACCATTTTCTATCATGCAAATTTGCGTGTCTAAGTGAGATTAAACTCTGGCAGCACTGTGCCTCCTTCCCCAAGTCCATTTCCCGCGCAGAGATAAGGCCAACTTCCCTTAATGCATCTTACAAGGCAGTGGGAGTTTTGAAGGCGCGCGCTGGAAGCGGCTTATTATCAATACAAATAAGAGCTTTCCAGATACTGTCCTTCTCCTCCTCCCTCCCCTCTCTCTTTTAAACCCAGGAACCCAGAGAAGAGCTTCAATAGCTGAAGTGTCATGCAAGGAGCAAGGAGAAGGGGGAGGCTGCACCTGAGATGCTGCTTGCAGAGGCAAGAAGCAGGACCAGGATGGGATACAGGAGAGGAGAGGAAAGGAAAGCATCACTTCTCAGCTGTCAGTGGGGCTTGAGTGTTCTTTCTCACTCTGGGTTTCTGCCTCCCCCCAAGTTCAAAGCTTGCCTATGGTGAATGGGGCTTCCCTGGGTTTTGTCCCTTTGGGATTTTCACCCCCAAATCCCTCACTCTTCCCAGGGTCCAAGGCAAACACGGGCAGTGCTGATTCCCTGTGCTTTGTCTGGCCTTATGGCAGCTCCTCCTAAGAAGAAATGAGTTCTGAAGAAGCAGAACAAGCAGAAATCACCTTCCAGACACATGGACACTCACTGAGCTGCTCATTGTCGTCTGAGAGCTCCAGGTGCTAAGAACCTCCTCGGGCCTTTTGCAGCTCTGCTGTTGGCTCGCATCAACTTGGCTTTACCAACACTGAGCCTGACCCCATTTAAAGCAGTCCCCAAAATAGCAAGTCTGAACTTTGATGTATTCAATGCCAAGAGACTGTTGTCTTGTTCCTGGGGCTCATTTGTCCCATATTGGCACAGAAACAGCAGGAAGGAGAGATGCACCAATGTGCTATTCCTAGAAGAAGTCACCTTTTGCCTTTTGTAGAGGATTTCAAGACTGACAAGTGTTTCTGAAAGTCTGACCGACAGGGAAAGGTGGGAGAAATGGGGCTTGGATCCTTTCAGAGAGAAGGTGGCAATACGATAACAACCTTCCCAAAAGCTAAAGGTTGTTACAAAGAGGACACTGATCAATTGTTCTCCACATCCTCTGGGGATAGGCTGAGAAAAACTCCACTTGCAACAAAGAAGGTTGAAGTTGGATATTAGCTATACATTTTCTAATTATAAAGGTAGCGAAGCAATAGAATAGATCATCAAGGGAGGCTGAAGAACCTGCTTTGTTAAAGAGTTTCAAGAATAGCTTTCACATGTGTTTGCCAGAGACGGCTCGGCCTTGTTGCAGAGGGATGGGCTAAATTAGCTCTTGGGGTGCCTTCTACCCACCTATTTTGGGCTCGCAGCCATCAATACAGTCAACCTAGAAATAAATGTGTGGCACTCCCCTTGCTGCAGCGTGGACATTCTGAGTTCCTGGTGGTTTCTAGCTCATTCCCTCCCTCTGTTTTGGGGCACCATGCCCAACCCTTATACCCTAAAGGAAGCTCCTTTTCTCACCCCTATCCCTCTTCTGGTTTTTGCTCTTTCTCCCTAAAGCATCCCTTCCTCCAGCAGCCCGTGGTAGACATGAACCCCAGCTTCTAAATCCCTCCATCCACGGCTGTTTTGAAGTGATATTCCTTACACTTGAGGAGAAGGAGGGATGCACAGCATAGGATGAGGGCTCCTGGACTCTGGCTGATATGCACCCATCACGCTTGCTTGGGGGAGCATCAGGCTGCTGAAACCCTGGTTGGAAGGGGAAGAGCTCCTTGTTTGGAGAGCATAGCCTGCCCCAGGGCATGATTTAATTGCATCCTGAGAGGCTGGAGAGCTTCTGTGTGCCCCCAGGCCCTTTCCTGGTGCAGCAAGGGGAAAATCAGGGCAGGGTTATACCACATTGCATATTCATTGGGCCCATTTTCCAAGGAAGAAGAGTTAATCCTGGTACCCCAGCCAAGTATTTATGAAGGTCATTAAGCCTTCCCTTTACTTAGACATGATATTCACCTCCATGTCCTGCTCTGCCACTTTCCACCCAAGAAAGGGCTGGTTGAGCCAAGCTTTCGGAATTAGGAGGCCAGTATTCCTGTAAGGATGTACAGCATGGATGCTGAGCCCATCACTGAATCCTACTTAAGTGCACTGCTGCAAGGAGTTAAGAAAGGACCTTTTCCTCCACTACCCAAACATCTCTTCCTAACGATACAGCAAGACACAGGAGGGTTGGCCCTCGATGTCTGGTGATACGGGAAATTTAGGAAACAGGAATCAGAAGAGAACAGATAGAAATTGTCCTGCATCACCCCAGCATCTGATAGCGACTTCAGAACTTGCGGGTGATCGACTTTGGCTTAAGAAACTCAGGCAGGTAATAACAGATTGCAAGATAAACAGCAAAGAACTGGGCAATGCATCCGCTTCCCTCCACTGTTAATGGAGATGGAGAAAGTCTGGCTCTGTTTAGTTTGCTTGATTGCTCCGAAAGGAAAGACAAAACAGAAAGGGGGAGGAATAGGGGGGAAATAAAGGCCCTGGGTTTGAGCTTTCCCCCCCGCTTCTATTCATTAGGATGCCAATAATGCTTGGGCCTGGCGTATCGATGGTGGTTGAGCTCAACCTGACTCTGCGTACGAGACCAATGGCTTTTTAACCCAGCTTGTTTCCAAATCAATACAGCCATCAGCATTCGAAAATTAGCCCCAGATGAGATTCCAATACTCGAGCTGGTGTCTCATGCTAAGAGTGTTCCCTCTCAGGGCACAGAGGAAGGAGGAAGGAAAAAGAGCTTGCTAGTAAGGGATTAGAGACTTGCCATTAATCTTCCCCAAGGCAGCACACTGCAGCCCGTATGTCCCAACACGTGGGCTCCTCCTTTCCCAGTGTCCTGCAGCACAGACATGGGATGGATGTGGCATGGACACTCATTTACTTGACCATCATGTGTGCCCACACAGGTAGGTCCCCTCTTAAGAGCCCATGTTGCTTGTATGCTTGCCAAAGAGAGCATATACGTGCATCGTGCACCCTCATCGATGCGCACTCATGGACCAGCACCAGCAGGATGCTGCAAGAGCTCTGCCACCCCATGCCAACCTTCCTCCTCCTTCTCCTCCTCCTCAGAAGTACAATTTCAACACACAAACACATATTGTTGCTAGGCTTAAACACACCCCCACAGAGTACACAAATCTGTCAGCTCGCTCTATTCCCTCAACACAAGTTTTACTTCAAGCATTGCCTCCAGCATGGAAAACAAACACAACCCAACGTCAAATTACAACAACCAGCATCATGGGTTTGCCAGTGACTACTTCAGGAGGTAAAGCTGTATCAGCCCTCCATGACTACTCCAGGAAAACTGGCTAAATGCATCATCCAGCTTCACCGGGGCTCTCCAAGCCCCTGCTTTTGCACCAAGCTGTCTTAAATGCTAGAAGTAGGAGCAATGGGAAGAGAAGACACCAGGGCAAAAAGGAAGAACAGGAATCAAAGCAAGCCCAGCCCCTTTACGGACTCCTTTCCTCTTACCTTGCACGATGAGATGGACGCGCGATGTCTTGGGGTGATTGTCTGTCTGCACAGAGCAGGTGTAGGGACCTTCATCATAGACATCCACATCTTGGATCTGGATGCTGTACTGGGTTTTGGTGTTGGCCAAGAGCACCACCCGAGGGTCCAAGCACCACTTGTCATTGCCGGCATAGAGGATGCTACTGCGGTTCAGCCAGGCCACTCGGGTGACTCGGTTGTCCACGGAGCACCTGGGGAGAACAAAGAGGTGACCCATCAGTGAGCCGCTCTTGGATGCTCTGTCCTCCCTTCCCCAGCCCCTCCTGGTCCTTTGGGTGCTATATTTAGCTTTGCTGCCAGCAGCAGTTTCAGACACCAAGTGCTTTCAGTGTCCGAAGAGGACAATGTCAGCACTTTACCTGCTCAGGGCACCAATATCCATCTAAACCGGTGGCTCCAGAGATTTGCTCAAGAGCTTCACAATGATTTCAGACAGAAAGAGGTCAGAGCCACTCAGTACCAGCCACCAACAGACTCCTCTGCTCCCATTCGCTCCTTTGCAAACTTAGAGACGAGCTAAAACCTCCATCCTGAGCCCAAACCACGCTTTTGGGGGGATGCAGAATGGCTCCTCCTGCCCAAACGCATCACTTGTCATTCTTTCAGACCCCCAATATCCCTGTGTCAGGCTAAGAAATGCGAAGTGGAGCCTGGAAAGCAGCTCAGGCTGCTTCACAAAGGAGCAAGGAAAATTTATCTGAGGAGGAAGCCAGCTCTATCACATCTCTAAAGAGGAAGCTTTTGCTTCCTACCACTTCTCCCTCATCAGCTCTTCCTTCCCTACCCATCGTCTGCATCACTGCATCTCCCTCACTTACAGTACCTTACCCCAGCTAAGCATTTCCCTTATCAAGTGATGCTTTGGAGGTGGAAATCTCTAGCCAGCTTTATTCAACAACTGAGTCTACACCACGGTGCAGACCAAGATGATTCTTTGCTCCTGAAGGAGATTATTCATGCCCACATTAGCAGAGACCACTCTTGCTCCTCTTGAAGGTCTCCAGCAGCCTGTAACCCTCTATCCTCAGGTCCCCAAGCAAGGTTTGAATCCTCTGTGCCCACAAATCATCTCCAGATGAGTGAGGAGCAGAAGCCCTGCAGCCTGTCTGCTGGTCCAGCAGAAACCTGCAGTCCCCCAAGGCAGTCAAACCCCTGCTTCTCATGGAGCAGGTTTGGGATTACGGAGCCATTAGGATTTAGCTGCGCTTTGCTGGATGCAGCGACGGAGGATAATGTCCCTGCATAAAACCACTCAGCCTAAGATCCACTGTTTATATTCTCCCCAATCTACTTCATTACTTGTGCAGTGGCTTGGATGCAAATTAACTTCAAAGGCAACAAAAAAGAGCACAGCAGCTTCTGTGAGGTCTCACATGGGGTAACCTCAATGAATGCAAGAGGCTTAATGGGCTTTTCCTGCCAGGCTGTGGTAGGTCAAGCTGTCTCATCTCACCCAGCTTCTTTATGGAGCCTCTTTGGCCCCAGAATGACAGGAGAAGCCTAAATAACCCACTCAGCCTCCGCACACAACAGAGAATCAAAGAACCAACTCGCTCAGAAAAGACCTTCAAGATCATCAAGTCCAACCATTCTCCAGCACTGCCAAGGCCACCGCTAATCCATGCCACTAAGGGCCTCATCTACACGGTTTGGAAACACTTCCAGGGATGGTGATTCCACCACTTCCTTTGGAAACCTGTTCAATTTGGAGGTTAGGGATGATGGGTCCCCATGCGGTGATGTCCCCAAGGTGAAAAGGGTGGTCTGCAGCCCAGCACTCGCCTGCTGATCTGCTAGGCAAGTACCCAAGCTACTGCACCATCCTCCTCCTTCTCCGGTGTGAAAAACATCTGAGATATTAAACAATTTTACTGCTGTTCCATAATGATATTACGATAATAATAAATTACATGTGAGCAGATTTTTATTATCTACATAAAAAGAGGCAATAGATTGAGCCTGGGCTGAACACCAAGAACTTGGCTCTGGTTTTCAGCTCTGCTACAAATGGAGCAAATCTTCAAGAGTTCAGTTGCTCAAGTTGAGCAAAACTTGAGGTTTCATCCCAAAGGATGGTTATTGCATCTTGTACTCTGAACCTCAACTCTGCCTGGAACTCAAACCCACGGGGCTCAACTTAATGCAGCGGATATTTGGTGCTGGGCTCATTGCAAGGCCATGAAATAGGCTCCTGTGGTGACAGCGAGCAGCATTTTCTGTGCAATGCATCAGTTTGGAGATCCCTGGATAATAATGGAGCCAGACAGTGTGCAATCCAAGCATTCCCTCTATCATATGAGCATTTAAAGTGCTTTTGAAAAGCAACGGGGCTGAGGTAACGCATGAGGCAACAGTGAAATAAGTGCTTTTGCCCTTCACAGCACCCGGTCACGATCTCTTCTTATCACCCAGACACGCTTCTCTGTCCCTGGAACGGGCAAGCTTGACGTTGTTATTCTATTTTCTTTCCTCCTTTCAAGCTTCTGAGCTAAAATATATGTAATAAAGCACAGAAAGAGCTCCTGAGGAAGGCACACTTTGACCTCGGGGTTTGCTGTGTTGTTTAGAAGGTGCTGGGTTGTGCTTCTGTCCAGGCTCCTTCCAACCACTGCGCTAAACCCTCCTCCTCCTCGCCTACGTGCCGGGTGGGATCCCCGCGGCCGAGGCTTGCCGCAGCGACCTGATGCTCTTCCAGCCCTTCCATCTGCTCCCCATTCCCTCCTCCAGCAGCTCCCCTCTCCAGAAACCGGGATGGGAAGCTCTCCTCTCCTGCACACAGGCAGCCGAGCGGAAAACCTTTGGCTTCGGATGGGAAGCTGGGCTCCAAGCACAGGTGGAGAGCAAAGCCACTACTAAGCCTGCAGCCTTCCCCCCCGTTCCACCCTGTTCCTGGCAAGGAGCAAAGCCCCGAGATGCTTCCTCCACCTCACTGGAGGCTCTCTCCCCATAATGTGCCAAGGAAGGAGGGGAGCGAGAGGTCCTTGGGATGCCAGAAAGCAGCTCTTGCCTCCAAAAAGATGATGTAAAAACAATTAAGCACAGATGAGGTAATTTTCTCCCTCAAGATCCTTAATCCTTGTTACGTTCCTGCTCAGAAGGCAAGGCCTTCTCCTCCAGGAGGATGAAAAACTGCTGCCTGTCAGCACAAGGAGAAGATGCTGTTGCTCTCCCTCTCTCTGCTGTTTCTCTTGTGCTAAACCGAACCGCAAGCCTCAGGGTTTCTCCTTCTGGAGATGCAGCTAACACATGACTCCTCCATCAGGGAGTAATGGGTTGCAGAGAGATGTAGCTCCTGACGCTACACCAGACCCTGCTGTCACTCAAATGACCACAAATGATGGAGTTTGGGCATTTTAAGACAGTTGCATGAGTCAAGCAAAGGTGAGACTTATCAGCGTACATCTTCCCTACCTGTCCCAGCATCTCCAGCAGCCAAAGCTTCTTGGGTTTGCTATCTGCCCTCTACAAGCAAGCCGGTCCTTTAGGGACTGGCTGCTCTTCCCCACAGCCAAAGTCCTCATGCCTGTACCCTCCTCATCCCATGCAAGGGGCCCGTGGGTTCACCTGACATCCAGCCTGGCTGCAGGGACACAAGTCAAAGAAACTGGAAGTGGGAAAATACCACCATCAGGTTTCTGCTCAATGTAGGTAACGCAAGCACAAAGATGAACAGGGCTATAAATGCCAACAGAGCCCTCAGTGGGGATAAAATAAGAGGGAGAAGGATGCTTTACAGACACAGATCTGCTCCCAAAGAGCCCACCACCAAACTGCAGCCACCACTATTGAGTATCAGGAATGAGCTAGCAACAGGGCGTCAAAACTGGGCGCCCTGACCGCTTCCCACAGGGACCTCCCTGTGTTTTTGGCATGGACGCACATAGCACACAGCAATGACAATGAAATCCTAAATCCCTCTCTCTGCTTTCCTGAGTTTGCACACAGAAAATGACGGGAGAGGAGGTGGCCCAGCAGTGGAGGGAAGGAGGTTTTTAATTACTCAAGTGTACTAATTGGCACACAGCACTTTTTGGTTGCCTCTCAATGCAGATCGCTGGTGTTCCAGAGGGCTGGGCTGGAGAGCACAGATTGTCTCAACCCAGCAGGACACACGAGCCATGAATCATGTTAATTAGAACTGAAAAGAGCTCAGTGAAACCACCAACCTGATCGCTGCTTGCTTTGCACTTAGCAGGGTACAAGCTCCATCGTGGGGAGGCAGAGATGGGGCTAAGCCTGGCTCACCCCATTCAACTTGCTGGCCCAACCTGGGGTTGTGACCAAGCTCTCTTCTCCTTCCACCACCACCTCATTCTTTGTGCCCACCTTAGAGAAACCAGCTTCCCAAATCCAAACTGACGGAATTGCACACACGTTGCACCATGGCATTGACCCACCATCCAGCATCTTTAGATGTCTTTTTATTTTCTTCCCAGACGCTGATTTTGAAGCAATTCTTTCCCCACCAGAAGCTTTTTGTCCCTGCTATAGGTTAGACCAAGCTGGAAATCAGTTAGAAATAACTCATTTTGGGTGCAAAAGCTCCCCAGATCTCTTTGCCTGAGGTTAGGCAAGGAGACAAGGTGTTCTGGCCCCAGCATCTCATATCCCAGGCATCACCTTCCAGCCTCTGCGCCATCAGCCACGCTATAAATGATCAGCTAAACTAGACTGCTGCCGAAGGCAAGAGCTTCACAGGGCAGATTTATTTCTGTGATTATCACATTTTATTGTTATTTATTAGGATTAATTAAAGGCTGGGCTGTGAACAACTCAATCCCATTCAGGCACAGTCCCACTGCTCTCCTACTTTTTCCAATGACGTTTGTGCACTGGTGGCAATAGATGCTTGGCCATCAATTCCTAAGCAAAGGGACAGATTGTCCCATGCTCCTTGGGACACATGCTGCCCATGATCCTGGATGGATGCAGGGACAGCCGAAGGTGTGGCTATCATAGAGAAGCTTTGTTACTAGTAAATATTAAGCCAAACCTCCTATTACCACAACTCAATCTGGTTTCCCGCTCAATGCTTTTTGCTCTATTGGATTAAGCCATGCACGAGCAATTTCTACCAGTCTAGGATTTGCAGCATCTGCTCCTACAGACCGTGTGCTTGCAGCACCGTCTGTCACACGCACCCCAACATGCAATGCACACACTGAGGGCACACATGCTCATCCACACGCATGGCAAATAGAATGTGCACCTCCAGCAATAACCCTGCTGACCCTTCCTGCAAGCAGGACATAGAATCATAGAATCAACCAGGTTGGAAACAGACCTTTCAGATCAGCAAGTCCAACCATTCTCCAGCACTTGCAAGGCCGCCACTAACCCATGTCACCCAAGTGGCTCTAACAGGGGCTTAAGGCTCATCCCTTTTGGGTCTGTGTGGTTGACAGAGCAGTAGGGCTTTTGGCATGCCCATGGGGTTGGACTTGATGATCTCCGAAGGTCCCTTCCAACCCTATTCTTGGACCACCCAAGCCACCCTCACCCTCAACTCCAAGATCAGCTGAAGGGCAGCCCTGCAGCTCACACTGATGTGACACCACCAGAGATGCAGCCTGAGGACTTCTCCATCACTCACAGGACCAAAACCTGCTTCCCAGCACAGAGAGGCTGCTGTCTGCCAGGCAGGATTTGATCAACAGATTAACTCAGCAGTGGGGCCTGATAGGAAACGGGGGACCCTGCTGCGGCCGGTGCCTGCCTCCAGTACCCTCCCACAGCAGCCAGAGCATCACCAAAGGCTGTGGGGTGAGGAGGTGCCCTCAGATACGCTGCTGCTCCAAAGCCCCTTCACAATCACACTGAGCTGGTCAAAAGCAGTGCTCAGAAGTGGAAGATAAAACCTCTTTGTGCTTCTCTTTCCAGACAAGAGTTTCATCCCTCTTGTTGCAGAGGGAGTTTGTGCTATGGTCTGGGAAGTCCTGCCTTTCCCACCAGTTCATGTCCCTGTCCTTCACTTCTGCCCTTTGCTAGGCTTTAAAGGTATTTGGCACCTCCTTGGCAAGAAGGGTGAGTTAATGTGTTTGTAAAGTACCTGATCTCCTGGATTGGAAATTTATACATACAAATAATTCCCATTAATGACATTAATAATAATATACTGGGCTCCAAAAGATCCGCCTTGGTTCAGTGCCTGGGATCCGCAGAGCTGCAAACAACTCCCAGTGTGCTGCCTTAGACAAGCTATTGGCAAACACCAAGGAAACAGGAGGAAACCAGGCTGGGGAGGAAGGAAGAGCTGTAAAAAGAGCCAAAGCTCCCACTTTAGAGCCTGAGCATAAGGGCAGGGAGCAGCCATAGGTCCCACCAGCACCCTCTGGGTGCACCCAGAACCCCACTAGCCCTGGGAGAGGTAACTGCAAGGACTGGTGCAAAGCAGGCAGGTCGTGCTGCAGCAGGCAGGGATGGCTTGTCTGGAAAAGTCTTTATCTCTCTGCAATGCAGCAGTGCACAAGCACCTTTCCAAGTCCCATGCTCGCCTCATCCAGCCTTTCTATTTATCCTCCTATTGTCTCTGCTAACAACAGGGCTCTGCACATCTACAGCATCTTCCATCTCAGAGCGTGAGGCAAAGCATCAATGAGGGCAGCAACTCCGAGACCACACATACAGGAAGCGTGTCCCAAACCTGGAGCTGACCCTGGAGCGTGCTCCTGGCCCATCTGCCTGGGTGCCCTCCAAAAGTGTTAATGGCACTGGGAATGGGGGCGATGCCAGCACCAACACGCCTGTAGGCAGCTGTGCAGGGACACGCTTGGTTTACTAATGAAATCAACCAGTCAGAGAGCTCCTGCAGTGCTGGGATCCTGCTCGGAGCTCAAGGAACGTGTTGTTCCTCCTTGTTTTCTCCTTGGTCACATTCCCAAAGCCCAGGTGGTTGTTCAGGGGGCTCCTGGATGCCAGCAGGCAAAGAGCCCTGGGTGAAAGCCACCCCTTTCCCAGTTGTGTTCCAGGATTGTCTATGGAAGGGTCCTCTTCCGCACGGAGGACACCACCCTAAACCAGGATCAGGCTTTGGCAGCTGCCTGCACGCTGGCTTAGAGGCTTCAAAAGGAGGTGTGGGAAATGCCACGAGAAGAAAATAACTCCATCATGATCTCATCCTCTCCCCTCAAGTGTTACAGAGCAGCTTAAACCCTGTAAAATCAGGTCTCCTCATCGGGGGAGGTGTGGAGAAGAAGCCTCCTCTCTCTGCCTCCAAAAACCTGGAGATCTCTCCTTGCTATACACTTTTCTTGGGAAAAATGCTCCTTTTCCACCTAAATCCCTGGATTGAGCTACTTGAGACACCCCCAGCATCCTGCATCCGGAGCATCCTGAGCATCCTGCATCCTGAGCATCCTGCTCAGCCCTGCCAGCATCTCTTCCTCCAGGCTGTACTCCCAGCAGTTAGCACTGAACTCTCCCAATTACGAGCTGTGCCCCTGAATAATTCCTGGTTCTGCTTTGCTCAGTTGACACTAATAGCCCAGGAATAAAGAGATGCCATCCACCCCACCGGCCTGCAAAGGAGCACATTTAACTAAGTACCAGGCAAGGGACTGCTGAGCTTAACTGCACTGCAAATGTATTCCAAAGGAAGCGATGCACTTAACTTCTCACAAGTGGGAAATTATCACTGAAGTGCCTTTTCCTTAGAAGTTGAGGCACAAAACAGGAACGGTGAGGGGTGAGAGCTCTCTGCAAGGCCTGTGGAGAGGGAATGAGGAGGGAGCCGGAGCTGGCTGCTAAAGGATGCTCTAGGAGGCACCAGGACAGGAGGAGCAGGCACAAGAGGGAGTGAGAAGTGCTGCAAATAGAGGGCTGCATGGAGATAATGTGGGATAATCAATCCAGGGAAGAGCACAAAATGAGGTACCATGTTTTCAAAGCGCTGGTAGAGCTCTCCAGTAGCCCATAATATGGTACCACAAGGTTGCAATGAAGAGATAAGGGGAGCTTGCGCTGGTACTGGTGGCAGCTGACCACCCCAGAGCACATACATGCTACTACACATATGTGCATATATATATATACACATACATATACTAATATTATAATCTAATACATGTGTATTTGTAGCATAATCATAGGTTGCCACATCACTTTCCTACACCAGTTCTCTCTCATGCTCCTAACTGCAATCTCACCACAGCACCCAAGCTTCTATTGCTTCTGCCAGCAGATGGGGAGGGATGGACAGAAAGAGGACAATGAACAATCTCTTCAGATGGAAACAGAGAGGTGGTCCAGGTACCACAAGACCCCATGGAAGGAACAGGACACTCCAAGCCTTTGGGGATGAATCCCTATGCCGTGCACCACCGCTCCAGGTCCCAGAATGATGGGGAGAGGATCTACCCCTTTGGCAAAAGAAGAGGCTTCCCAATCCAAGGTCCCAAATGACCAAGACAAGAAGGTAACCTGTGCCTCTTGCTCTGACATCTACCTCCTCAGAGTGGCCAGCTTCCTAGCAAGAACCTACACAGCTTCTTACACTCAAACCCCACCACCCATGCAGATCTTTCCCCATCACACACCCAGAAGGTTGTTTGCCACATGACCAATGTTTAAGCACCTTGTCTCATGACCTCCCATCTCAATGGGATGGGGACTTGTCCCTGAAAGAAGCTACCAAATGGTGAAGCAAAGGAAGTGAAGAACCAGAGAAGGGGAAGTGGAAGGACAGGAGGAATGTCAAGGAAGGAACCAAGATGAAGCCAAAAGCTCATAGACATATTCCAACCATGCCACTCACACCAATACCCACTCCCCATTTATAAACCAGCACAAATGAGACTGAAAACAAGAGGGGGACAGAGGCAAAGGCCCCTTCTCAGCACAGACCCCCCCTTTTCCTTCCCTCTCCCCTTGAGGACATCATCCTTAAAATATATTTCATTTCACAGCTGCATTATGGTACCACAAAATCCTGCGAATCCAATTTAAGAACAGATTACCTCCTCACTTACTTCATTTGAAGCAATTACATGTTAATTTTCATTGAGACCAGCCTAATGCATACCAATCTGATGCTGCAATCTCATTTGAATACTTGAGGGAACACTAGTTGGGCTCCGGGCTCTGGAGGCTCATATTTAAAGGGCCACTTCACATTTCCTTTCCCTTTTCCCCCAGTTATTTACGCCTCCATCGCATTTGTGGTGCTGCCTCCCTCCCTTCCCGGCATTCCCAACAGCTGGTACCTCTTGTGAGACCAACTCAAAAGGCCAAATAAGCGTTGAGACAAAGCCTGCAGAATGATGCTGTGCTGCTTCCCTAGGCCAAAAAGCAGGAGCCCAACATCTTTTTGCGTCAAGAAATCACCTTCCAGCATCAGCCATCAGTAAAACGTGTTGCTACCACGTATCTCTGCAAAAAAACTCCTCCTCCTCCTCCCAGACCAAGAACAGTGTCTGCTAGGTAGCTGATGGTTATCTTCTTCTCCCTCACGCTCGCTTATCTAGCCAGGCCCATGGTATCGATTGGTGTCTCGGACACCAAGGTTTGTATAATTAAGAATGCCAGGAGAGTGGGGATTCAGCTCCTGGATGTCGCTCTGTCTCGCTGTACACATCCCGGTGATGAGCATTCATGTTGGAGGCTGCACCTTAATTAGATTTTGCAGATTGCAAAAGGCCCTGAGACACTTGTGCAGACACCATATAAATGTATATTGCATTGTACTGTAATTAATCCAAGGTGACGCAGAGGCAGATGGAGCAGGAGCAAGGGACCGATTCACGGCGACACAACCAGCCCTAAGACTTCAGCGCATCAGCTGCAAACCAAGAAAGCTCCTTCTGCTACCTCCAACGTGCTGATGCCCACGTGTTGGACAATAGGTATTTGGACATCATGTATGGACATGCTGGACAACAGATGTGAGGGTCTCAGAAGCAAAAGGTTTCCTGGGGACTCCTCACCAAGCAAAGGCCCCCACTATTAATGTTGCCCAAAGAGATGGTGAATGCTGCATCATTGGCAGTGTTCAAAGCCAGGATGGACAGGGTTTGGAGCCATCTGCTCTAGTGGAAGGTGTCCCTGAAACTATATGAGCTTAAGGTCCTTTCCAGCCCAAACCATTCTATGATTAAGCAGGCAACTTTTCCTCCACACAAGCAGTTGAGCAGCCAGAAAGACAATAAGGAATAAAGACAAGCAGAGATTAATTGCAGCTCTTCCTCCCCCAAAGAAATCATTGATTTTTCTTGTTGTCTATTGTCTATGCCACTGCTGAAAGCACCCGAGTGTCACAGCCCTGGGCTGCAGCAGGGGGCCCCCAGTACCTCATGTCCCACAGCACACAGCCAGGATGCTCCATGAGCACTGATGGAAGTGACTGTGCCCATGCAAGTCACCTGCGTAGAGCTGAGGAGGGGCTCTGCATGTGAGGAACTGTGGGATTTAGCCTTAGGCCTCTTTTTCCTGACTGTTTTGAGCTCTCTCGGAAAACAGAGATGCTGAATCCAGACTTGGCTGGCACAGAGCTGCTGTCAGTGCCCACGGGTGCTTTGCCTGCAGTGGAGAAGCTCTGCTGACCTTGAACACACACAGACCTGGAGATGAGCTCCCTTTGTACATGACTGCCTCACTGTGACACTGCTCCCTTTGTACTGGGCCAGTCAAGAGCTTTTCCATGCATTTGGGAACTCCCTTTAGTATAATTGATGCCATACAACTCCTGCTGCTCAAGCCCAGCAGCCTTTGCCTTCAAGAAGCCACCTGAAACAGCAAGGAGGTGTCAACCTGAAGCTCTACTGCCATCACATTGGACCTTTTATGCACTGTGGGACATGAGACCCCTGGGGAACATCGTGGCTGCTGTCTGTCCCTACACCCTGAATGATGATCATGGCCATCACCGAGACACAGAAGGAACTGACATCCCACGGCTCTGCTGTCTTTCCCAGGGGAACATCCCTTCCTGCTCCATCTCCCATCACACTCACTTCCTAAAAGCTCCTCTGCAGCAAGCAAGGAAGGAGATGCCTCTACTGGCAGACAGGGATGCTGATGCCAAGGTGATACAAGGATACAGTGGATGCTGGCAATGCCAACACCCGACCTCTTACAGTTTCATCCTTGGCGAGGTGGGTACCACAGCATCCTCCACAACTGCCTGCAGAATGTGTTTGGCAGGAGGAGAATCAGCCACGCTCCAGGTACGACACAGGGTTGTGATGCCCCAGGGACACCCTTTCACATCACCAGGAGAGACTTTGGTTGCCTGTTTCTCACTGAACCAACTCAGTCCCTGTATGAAGCTTTGAAAGCGGGTCCTTTACAGTGTTCCATTTTTGATGTCACATCTGTAAGAATATATGGTGGGGTTTCCTTTTCTTCTCCTCACCGTCTCCTGCTCAAGAGGAGACGTCACGCTTTGAACTCTAATCTTTATTTATTTTGTTTCCTTAGGAAAGGCTTAGCTCCCCACTGAGCACAGAAGGACAAAGAGAAAAGGGAGGTGGGGAAGAAGCCATCCAAAAGCGCCCAGATTTAATTTTGCATCAGAGGAACAGAAAGAGAAATTTGTGCTTGATCAAACAGATTGAAGTACCTTACACCAAAAAGACTGTCAGGAAATGGAAACTAGTTAAGAAATTACATGAAAGGCATGGGAGATGCTCGAGAAGCAGAAAAGATGCTGTAACCAAGTGGAAAACCAACCCCATCAGTCCCTAACCACCGGAGCAGAGCGAATCGGGAGGTGAAGTATTTGTTCTGTGAAAGCAGCAGGCAATGGAATGTGAATGGAGGGTTTGATGAAGTCCTGAGCCAGCTCAGCACACGCTGTGCCCCCACAGGAGCAGCACTGGTGGGGTTTTTACCTCCTCACTTCCCTGCATAGTGAAAACAAGTGCAGGCAGTCAAAGCAAGGGCTGCATTGCTTTGAAGAACAGCACCCCGGGGGCTTTGTGTTTTCCTTCTCCTCCTTGGCCCATTCCAGCTTGAGTGTGCTCAGTTTATAAAGGCAAAGAGGGTGGGACTGGGTTACCTGTTTATTTCTCTCCCTCTTTTGCTTTGGTTTTAATCCACTAACAGCGCTTTGCAACTGGGGCTGGGACCTGAAAAGCCACTGGAGCCCTCCCGGGACAATGGGATACAGTGATTTAGGGAGGGGAAGAGCAAGAAGAGGAGGAAGAGCACAGCAGCATCTGAATAGCCTGTGGCAGAGTAGGAGGTGGACAACATGGTGACCAATTCATCCTCAGCCTCTATCCCACCCATTCCAACCCTTCCTTGCCAAAGCCTTGGAGAGTCCAGATCCTATTGCTGCCTAAACTGTGACCTGCCTGACTTAGCATGGAGATCTTTTCAATAGGAAAACAGCCTCTGTTTGCTTTCATGCAAAGCAAAGCCCAAGGGCTGCATTAGATTAGCAGCCTGGCTCTTCCCAAGGCGTCGAAACTTTGATCATTTAGTACGTATGTGCTGTGTCGGAGCAAGCAGGTCTCCAAACCCCTGTAAATGTTTTATTAGGGCAGCTCTGGCTTTCATGGCCAAGCCTTGCTCCTTTTGGACTCTGGGGATCTTCTTGTGATTGGAGAGATGCTGCTCATCATCTCCCTCTTTCCCAAGGACAGCCATGCAGCTTTTGCCTTGCTCTTCCCTCTCATCGTGCTTAAAATGCTTTACAGTAGCCTGAACACCCCAAAACTGCCCCTACCTTTCTCAAAACACCTCCCAATGCATCCTGAATGGATGTGGATATAGATTATGACTAGAGCATGACTGCTCTTCCTCGTCCAACACCAGCAAAGCACTTGGGGACATAACAGAATCACAGAACCATAGAAAGGTTCGGGTTGAAGGGACCTTAAAGCTCATCCAGCTCCAAACCCTGCCACGGGCAGGGACACCTTCCACTAGGGCAGGTTGTTCCAAGCCCCTACGTCCAACCTGGCCTTGAGTACTGCCAGGGATGGGGCAGCCACAGCTTCTCTGGGCACCCTGTGCCAGCGCCTCAGCACCCTCACAGGGAAGAATTTATCCCTAATATCTAATCTAAATCTCCCCTTTGTCATCTTACATCCATTGCCCCTTGTCCAATCAGTACATGTGCTTGTCAAAAGCCCCCCTCCAGCTTTCTTGTTGGCCCCTTTAGGTATTTTTGGCTGCTCAAAGGTAATTTGTGGTTGAAAAAGTCACCTTTGCCATGAATGCCAAGGAAAAAGAGAAGAAAAAGCTTAAGTTCCCCCTTCTACTGCCCCTCTCAATTCAACATGAATATAACATCACTCAGCACTGAATCTCCAGCTCCCAGAGCTGGGTTTCAGATTAGGAAACAGTGCATGAAGAAAGAACAGGGCCAGATATGATCTCAGCATACAAGGACTCCTATTCAGAGGACACTGGACCAGGACTGTAAATACAAGTGCACATCCGCACATACATCTGTGCCTTGAGAAGCCCTATAAGAACCATTCTGGGGGAGAAACGACACCATTTGTGTTCTATTAAAGCAGCTCCCATTTATATTTTCCTGATTCTAAACCATATTTACATCCCAAAATGACAAGAAAAGCCTGGTGCCAAGAAAATAGGGGATTTTTATAGCTCTTGTTGCTGCAAGAGATTACCAAGACAACAAGTCACTAAGTTCTGAGAAAGGATTTGACATTTTCCTAAGTAAAAATAGCACCTGAAGTGGCATCACTTGGGATAACACCTTATGGGCAAGCTCTACCAAAGCCACCGGAGAATGAAACTCTTCCCACAGCATGGCAAAACTTGCCTATGGGATGCCACCAGGGATGCTTCACTGCCTCCTTCTTCTATAGGACTTGACACCAATTTGCACACAAGCTTATTGGTTTTGTCCCTATTAAGCTGGATTGGATTTTGGGGGCAGGGGGAATTGCATAAAGGGAATTACAAAGGCTAGTGATTGTCTTGCTGCAAGGCATCACCAGCTTGGAGCAGAATGATAATGACCCACATGGTGCCCCACTGTACAAAGAGGTGTGTTAAGGGGTTTTTGGTTTAAGCACAAGGGCAAGCTTATTTCACTTCCTTTCTTTATTTCCCCCCATCAGCTTTGGATTAAATCCCAGGTGAGATCTGCCACTAAAAACACACTCCAATGATCCAACCCACTGGTGGATGCAGAAGCAAGAGGGATGGATTTCGGTAGGATAGGACCACCTGGCTCAGATAAAGGATGCATCTCCCAGAGATTCAGCTCTGGCAGTTTCATCATTCACTCTTTTAAAACCAAAATAACCACCAAGACCTAGTACACCATGAAGAAAGGAGACCAGAGGCCAAGCCAAAATGCAAGGGAAAGATGCATGAGGATGCTGGGATTTTGTATAAGCATTATGGCTGTGACAGCTTTAGAATCCTAGAACGGTCCGGGTTGGCAGGGACCTTAAAGCTGATGAAGAGTCCCGCTCCAGCATCCACTTTCTGCATTTTCAACCTCCAGCCAACAGATGTGTGTAGAGAAAAGTGGATCAGGAGGTGTTTCCAGCCACAACTACCGCAAGACCTTACAGGGAAAGCTACAACGTGCAGGTAGGATCCAGGAACATGCATCCATCTCCTGGACCTGAAAGCAGGATGTAGCCCAGCTGCATCTCTCCTCTCTGGGAGAACTCACATCTCCACAAGCCACAGTCATAGCAGCCCCATGACTGCTAATTAATACCCAACCTGTTCAGTGACTAACGAGCCTCTGCCTGTGCACACATGCCAAGTCCCAGGCATTGACCCAAGGCCAACACCGCTTCCCACGCCTCGGATGTGGCCGCGCCAAGCGGACGAGGAGGCAGATGGATGGGAAGGAGAGGGAGAAGCATCGGCAACACAGACCGTACAAGGAAAGCCAAGGAAGGAGAGGGGTGTGCCTTCTCCTAGGTGCTTTTAAACACCAATCTGCTGCTCTCCAAGCTCCTTTGGTGAGGCCAAACTGCCTCACCACACTGCGCCGCCTCATTGATGCCAATGCGGAGCTTGACCCTATTTATCCAGATGGCCCGAATCTCCCAAGTGCTGAGGTTCCTGCTGTTTTCAGGGAAATGCCCAGTGGTCTCATTACATCCAATCCTTTCTCCTTCAACTAGCGCAGCAAATCCACTCCTTCTTCCCTGCACATCCCCAAAGTCGGAGGAACAGGGGGGAAGTAGAGGCCAGCAAGGAGAGGTGGGGATTTCATCTATCAAGGGGTTTGCTTTCTTCCTCTGCTTTTAAAACTAGCATATGAATGTGTTTATTTATAAATCAAAATTCAAACTAATTATTAGATGGAGGCTTTCAAGTCAATAATGTAGGTCATGCAATATTCTGTGGGATAATAGCAATGGTTTCAGCTTCAGGAAGCGCATAAGTAATGGGCATTCATGGACACATCCACCCTGCAGGTCAGGAGCTCCAGCATCAGGTCTTAACACAAAATTGGGTACCATTTCAACCTCTATCCCCTGCCTTCATCCCAGCCATCCTCTTTGCCCGTACATGAGGAGTGCAGGACCAGAGCTATGTGGTCCTCACCTCAGCAACCACTCGGGCTCCTTGCAAAGGGCTCAGTGCAGAACAAACCCAAACTCACCCCAAAGGACAAGCTGGACCTAGCAGTTCAAATACTTGAAGGTAATCATTGATAAAATCAGTTTTCAAACAGACAAGAACCACGGAGACTCCAAAGACAGGAGCCCAGGATGCATGTTTGAAGCTACTCATTGAAACAGAGGTGAAAGCGCAGTGGTACCTCCCTCTTCCTGTCTCTCAGCCATTAGAACTGACTTCATTCACTGCACAAAAGAACCCCCTTTGCCTTCTCTAAGAGGAGCCTTTCTAATGCTGGGATGTGCAGAGCTGCAGCTTTTCCCCCGTGTTTGTGGGCAGCAGATATCAAAGCCAGGGAAAGCAAAATGTGGAGTTTACACCTAAGGAAATGGTTGGCAGCGAGAAGATCTTTGTGCCTGCACCCATTTGGAAGGAGCAACCGGAGGAGGTGACTTCCCGGAGCCAGCCCAAGTGCCCGAGACAGAGCTCATTGCAAATGTAACCTACTTGCAGGGAGTGATCAAGGCTGAACAGGTTGCCAATTAAAACTCTTGCTTTCAAACAACAAAGAAATCTGTGGACATTGTTTGATCGTCCCTATTCTGCATGAGCAAAAAGAAATGTATCAAAAGAGGCTAAAAATAGGCTGGATGCCGCGAGCCCAGCTTAAGGGAGTTAGAAGTTTTACCTATGCATTGGTGTTAAGTTCTGCTCTCTATTGAAACTCACATAAATACAACAATCTTCCTTCTTTTCCCCCCGCCGTCTCCATCTTGGAGCTCATCTCTCCTAAAGCAGCTCACATGATGATGATCAAAACTAAACCCTCCAAGCCTAAGCTCACTAACATTCATTTCTCTCCTGCTAATACTGGACTTCTTACTGTTAATCCTTAAATATATCCTTAAATAAGAATGACAGTACCTGAAGCGCCTAACAACCCCGTGATGGAAACAGACACAGCCTCTGCATTCCTAATTTAGCTTGCCACAGGAGAGCTGACACTAATCCCGGCTCCTGAATCCCGGATATCACCAATGTAAATGCCATCACCTTGCTCACCTTGACATTGCAGAGCAGCCTGAACTTCCCTTGTCCAGCTCAACTTCCCTAACTGCTTGTTGGTTTGCTCCCCTGGGGACATCAACCTTGGCTGATGCTAAGGGTATCAGACAGCATCCTGCTTACAAAACAGCCTGTCTTGTGTCCATCCGCATGGCTCAGGGTGACAGAAACAGAGTGGTGGGTAAAAGGAAGGGGAAATCAAGATGATGGTGCTGGCTCATGTTAGGCAATGCACCAAAAATTGCTGGGTTTTGCCATCTGCAAGTTGCAGCGAACTCCTTTTAGATCCGAGACTCCTGTTTTCAGAGGAGCAACACAGAGCAAAGAGATAGAGCCCCTCACTTAGCCTAACTGCAAGTAAATAGATTTGCTCCCTGAATACCAGGTACCTGGGTAAGTGGCTGCACTTAGAATGCAGGAAAAGAGCGCTTGACATTTTGCAAGGACTCCAGAAGGAAAGGGAAGCACAGCTTCACAAAGAGGAGCTCGCCCATCATTCCTCAGTGCATGTTAGTGGTTAGCAAATCCAAAAAGGCAATCTGAAAACAAAAGGCTTGGAGGAACTGCAGCTGGCTCCTGCAAAGCACCAAAGCCAGGGACTAAATGCAGTCTTTCACAGGGAAAGCAGAGGGGAGGGAAGGATTTTAGCCTCACTCTAAGCAAATTGCAGCACAGATTTAACTCTACACCAGCTTCTGGGGCTTGCAGAAGAATTATCCCCATCAAGATGAGGGTCAGTACAAAGCAGCCACGAGCCAGAGACAAGAAATACCAATGGAGCAGCGAGAAGTGCCAACAATAAGCCAAGGCACAAGCCTTAAACTTCATTGCGAGCTCTCATGGACCCTGCAGGCACCTTCCAAGATGGCAAAGGGAAGATGCCAAAGCCCATCATCCTGTCAGCAGCATCCCCCTGCAAAGCATCTGCTGCCGAGGTGCTGTGGTAGGAATAAAGAGTCAGAGCAAGGGCTTTGCTCTGGTCTTCTGCATATTTGCATTGCATGAGCTATGGGCAAACCCAGAGCTGAGCAGAGCATCGGGTCTTCGCAGTCCAAATTGGCTCTGCTGGGCTTTACTGCATCGTCCCGTGCTATGGTGTGGGCATCTGTAACTGCTGGAGGGACTGGGTGCCTGCAAGAGGGTTTGGAAACCCCTGACCCACCGTGTGCTTGCTGCTGGGTGGCACAAGTCATGCCTATGGGGTGCAAATGAGCTCTCCTCACTTGGATTTTCCTCCTACAGTAAGCCAGGAAGGTTAATGCCTGCCTAGCTCCCAAAGATTGTTAGTTCTACAGTGCTAGCTGCGGAGAATTAGCTCTTTCAGCACAGAAACGCTCATAGATGTAGAGACAGATAAATGGCCCCGAGGTTCACACCTCTGCAGGACCAGGCTATTGCGCTCCAAAGGTCAGGAGCTGCTACACAGGAGGGATGCAGCTTTCCAGGTTTGATTCCTATCACAGCTGAGATAAGAAGCAACAGCAGTGTGGGAGCGGGTTCAGCTTTCAGGCTCTTGTTCAGAGCTGGGGTTTTGCTTTGGGCCCACCCTTAGCCAACAGTGAAGTGGAACGAAATCACTAGAAGGAAGCATTTGGTGTCTCCGTTTCCCTGGGCAAGGTCTGGTTCTCTCCTGCTCACACTCGGGTGGCTTAGGAAAACAGGATCCCGCTCCTGCTGTGTGTCACATCCCGCACACAAATGGGAACTGGCAAATGTCTCCAGCACTCACCAGCAAGAGGAAGGAGCCTCAGATCTAAGCATGCCTGTGCTACACACAGTTTACATCCTACTTAGTGACTCAGAAGAGGAAAGAAGGGGACTGCGCTGTGTTTGCCTTCTCCTGGACCTGCTTTCATCCTCCTATGGAGCACATGAAGCTTTGTTCTCCGCAATAACACACAGGGATCTTTCTAGACACTGCCAAACCTTACAGCATGACCAAGTATTTAATAACCTCTCTCAGTTTCCTTTTAAGCCCTGGCTCTCAGTCATAGGTGGTTACACAAGAACCTCAGCTTTCATTACAGAAAGAGAAGCTGTTCGCACTCCTCCCTCTCCCCTTTCCAAAAACTCCCTCAACCCACCAAAAAAACCCCAAACTGAACACAAAAGACCCAACAAAGCAACAATACAACACTTCAGAAACCACCTCCGCTCTTCAGACACTTGGTTTGAAAAGCCAGGCTCCAGGTTTTGAATCTTTGCTTACTCCAGAGTGCACAGGAGGCCCTAAGAACAACTCTCAGGCTCCTTTCCCGTCTTTAATCTGTCTCAGCAGGCACAATAAACAACTACAAATGGAATAACAATATCAAAAACGAGGGTTGGGAGGAGGGGAGAGAAGATGCTGTGCTGCAGAGAAGGGCTGAGATGCTGGCGAAGGCATTTAAGAGCCATATATGCTAATAACGGTGTTAAGAATCTGCCAGTCGAAGGGGCTGGATATTAAATGGAATTGGCTTGAGATGACAGGGCTGAACTGGGCTTCAGAAAATTATTTATTAAAATGCTCTGGATACAAATTAATGTTCTTAGCTCAAAATGTATTATTGTCTCTCTGGCTTTGATGTGCAGAGTGCTTTGAGCGATGAATGGGGAAGGTTGTCAAATTCCCTTCTGCACGCACTCTAAGCGACTCCGTGATGCTGCTTGGCAATTTCCTTCAGCAATTCCTCTCCTTCCAGCCCTGGGAAGATCTGCCTGCAACAGCCTTGCCCTACAGCACTGCGAAGGAGCAGGATTTGCTTCCCACTCCTCGTGCCCCACAGCACCAGGAAGGATTTGCTTCCCATCCCCTGCTCGAGCAATGCTGCTGCATCCATGGCATGGGCATCACCCTCTTCCCCCAAGCAGTTCACTCTGGAATTGACCAGGCTTTGAGCCAAGCTCCTCTCCTGCATGTCCTGCCTGTCCCAAGCTCTGCAGCAAGGTGCAAGGCCAATTCCGTGTGAGCTGTCTGGACAAAAGAGCAGGAACCCAACACAACCAACTGCTTCCATGCTTGGGAAGGCTTGTTGAAGCCAGGGATAAGGGGGTCTGACCCAGCTTTTTAAGCTTTGGATCTAAGAGGCAGGATTCAGGTTTGCCCAGTGAAAAGCATCTTTGGGAAGGTCTCTGCTTTCCCCTCCTGCTGAATTCAAGGGATGCTTGGTCTATGCACATCAGTCAGATAATAATGGGTCTATTCTAGGAAACCTGAGGCTGAAAGGTGTTATCTCCAAATCATATAATCCCAGCCTGGTTTGAGTTGGAAGGGACCTTATAGCTCATCCAGTTCCCACAGGCAGTGACACCTTATTTCCATCATGCCAATTCACCCACTGCCTCCATCAGCCACCATCAGCCATGTGCTTTGGCTCTCTCTGGAGTTCACTCCACTTGGTTCCCAGGTCACCTCCTTCCTTCCTATTTTATCTCTGCTGCTTTTTCATGTTTTCATCCCTCGTCTCTTGCCACAATGTCTGTACAATTTCCCTCTCGATAACACGCGAGTTAATGAAGCCGTGATCTCTTGGAGACAGGTTGCTACAAGGAGATAAGAGGCAGCTTCTGTTCCCCATAAACAGCCGAGTTCCTCACCACCTTCTGGGGATTTGCTGCCTTTGTACAAGGAGACAAAACAATTGTTGCCAATGAAGCCTCTTTTCCCCACCATCAGTGAAGCTCTTGACATCGCCTTCCCCATGATCCATCCAGAGGAGTTGAGGCTGCAGTAGCGGGACGTGTGCCTTAGGGGACATTAATACCTGGAGCTGTAGTACACCAGATAATGGTGTTAACACAAGCTGTGCTGCTTGAGAGACAGAAGCTGTTGTGTTTCCAATGGAGTTGTGTCAATAATGTGGGGTTGGGGGATGAATAAATGGAAGGAAAGGAAATCCCAAGGATAAAAGATATCTCATGAGCTATCAGAGATGACTCACGGTTTAGAAGGGCTTGGTGACACCAAGCCAGAGGGTTTGCAAGGGCTTTGGAGGGATAGGACTAGAACTTAAAAAGGTCTCAAAACAATGGAGAAAGAGTCTGATGCGAAAAAGAGGAGATTTAACAGGAAAAAGAGTGAAGCCGAATGCTGAAGACGGGAAAAATCAAAGCAAATTAAAGCAAGACCAAGCAGTTTTGCTCTGCTGAGCACAGGATGCGTTTGCTCAGCTTCCTGCACGCTGCACAACCACTGATATTTACCATTTCTCCCCATTTTCACCAATAAGATGACACTAAAACACCAGTATGGACCAAGAACCACTCAAAACATGCAGGCAACAACCCTGACCTCACTCTGCACCTAAGGCTGCGGGACACACAGACCTAGCAGTAAGGATGGACCTGGAGATGCACAAAGCCCATCTCACTGCACCCATTGTCAGTGCAGGGCTTGGTGCTGGACCACAAGAAATTACCAAAATGGCAGGATTTGAGGCTTTCATACTCGTGGATGCTCAGTAGCCTTCTCTTGGGCTGCTCTGGTTCCCAATACAATTACCTGAAGAGCACAGAATGGTTTGGGTTGGAAAAGATGGAGTTGAACCATTAAGCCAGCACTATGATGTCCATCACTGAACCATGTCCCTAAACACCACATCTACACATCTTTTCAATCCCTCCAGGGATAGTGGCTTCACCACTGTTCTGAGCAGCCTGTTCCAGTGCTTGACAACCCTTTGGGGAAGGAATTGTTCCTGATGTCCAGTGAATCCCCCCCCAGTTTTACCTGTGACACCAAGCTTAGAACCACATATTCATCTGCTGTTTCTTCCCTCCTCTTTCCATGCGACGGGAAGGACAGAGAACACTGCTTGTGCTCCTGACCCCTTAACCAGTCATCCTAAGGTGCTGAAGTCTCTTTTCATTGCCCTCAGACTTCTTGTTGCCTGTCATCAGAGATACGCCAGGACCTGCTCATTAAACACAGCCATTTTGGCTTGGAGGGTGGAGAGAAGAGAAAGGAAAGGTGGGGGTTCCTTTTTTTATTCCCCTTGAATGTGGCTTTAATGATTTTAAATCCCTTCAACCCAATTACAGCTCTGTCTCCTGATTAGGGATTCGAAGCTATTGTGCACCGGAGCCATTATCTGGTGGCCCATAGAAGAATTAGTACCTGGAGAGGCTGCGCTGGGAAATAAATCTTTCCCTGACATTTTGGGACCAATTCTTGGCCAATTAGAGCACACTTTAGCAAGGGAGGTAATGTGTATCCAAACTGCTCTCCCTGCTGAAAAGGCCAAGCAGAGAACAAGTGTAATCCATGCAAAAGAGAAGGACAAATTACCCGCTGCAGACTTGTAACTCCCAGCCAAGTCGTGCTCCCTGCTGCAAAGAGCTGCCTCCCACAGCAGCGGCCAGCTCCTCTGACCCCAAAGCCATAGGGAATGGAGCAAAAGAAGCTGCTGGTCTTTGTGCTACCAGCTCCATCCTGCTCCTCTCCTGATGGCTGAGCTCAGAGCCTTGGGCTTCTCTGGGATATTGCTTCTGCCTGCAAACCCTGAGCCGCAGATGGCTCTGGATGCGAGCATGAAGGATGGATACAGGCTAAAGAAGAGGACTTGGCTTGTGACAGATGTGGCCCAGCGTGGCCCTAAGGCTTCTGAAACTCCAATGATGACAAATCCATCCAGGCAGTGAGGATGTGGCCAACAGAGCTGAGCTAGACTATGCAGTGAGTGGTGACAGCTCTGAGACACCTCAGAGGGGACAGGAAAGTACCTGGATAGATCTGAGGTTTATGTTCAGACTGGGGAGGGATGGACTAGACACCTGCTCCATCATCCCCAGTGAAAAACAGGTACCTGAAACAAGCCCCTGTTGCACACAGCAATGGGATGTGCAATGGGGACACCAGAGGGGAATAAAAGGCAGCAGTTCCCACTGGTTCAATAACAGAAATACATGAGATGCTCTTTATGCACTCCAGGTCACTCGGCTCCCCTTCCTCCCATCCCTCTCCTCTGCAGTGTCTCCAGAGAAACAGGGAAAACAAGGATTAAACCACAACTGAACCCAACAAGGAGAAGATGATCCCAAATCCACCATCTCCTGGCCAAGCAGAGGGATCTGCTCAGCACAAAGACCTACCACAGGAGCTCAGACAGATGCCAGAGAGAAGGTGAGCACCAGGCACAGCACTGCATGATGTTTTGAGCATGGATCAGCCCTAGTGGGGTCAGAAACCCCAGCCACATGGTGCGCCATGGCTTCAAGGAGGTCTCATGCAACCTGTTCCTAGACAGCCATGGGGTGGATGCACCCTCTGGACCAGCTCCTTGATGTCTTTGCAAGGTGGGAAAAGCCTGACTCCGCTTTCTAGGTGGGTTTTGAGCTAACCAGGAGGCCTGTGCTCCAGAACACAGTGGTGCTTGAGCACAGTGGTCCAGCTGTGCAGGCACTAATGGCATCAGCTGCAACTTAAACTGGTGCCTCGTGTTGCTTTTTAACACCTTCCTCACTCCCTGACCCTGGGAGGCAGCAGGAGAAGGGATGCAGGGTCTGTGGGTTCATCCCACCATCACAGCATCCTGGGGAAGGCTCAAGAAGGAAAGCACCCACTTGGGCTGGATGCCGATGTATGGGGTTGAGTTAACGTTGCATGAGCATCTTGATGTAACTTTTGGTCTACGATGCTAATAGTGAGGGTTCAATTCATCCCTAGTGAGAAATGAATTATCATAGTTAATGGAATTCATGCATGGTCTTAATGTGCCTCTTGCTGCTCGGTCCTAGCAACTCCCCACCCTCCGGAAGAAGCATCAAAAAGATGGAGTTTGATTTTCCCTCCCTTGATACTCATGTGCTTCTCTTAGAATTCACCATCTGGAGATGAGGAAACTCATCAGACCTCTGGGCTCTGCTGCAGCACTGAGAATCAGCCACTCTGGTGCTGTAGCCACCATGCAAACCCCACATCTTCCAGCTCCTAGGCCTACAGAAGCAGGGGTTGAATCTATGCACCTCAACATGTGGTCCAGCACCTTCTAGCAAAGGCTGAAGGCAGGAGAGGTTGGCAGCACAGGGTTTATATGGCCACAGCACTTGGTGGCATCTCTTGGAGCAGAAGGACCCAGAGAAGCCATCAAACCTAATGTAAATAAGGAAGAAAACCATAGACACGGCCTAAATTTGGGGATGCAAGCCTCAAAGTGGAAAGGTTTGGGGGCTGCTGGAAGCAGTGTTGGTGGTTGGGATGGCTGAGATGCTGAGGAGCACACCCATGGCTAAAAAAGCATGGAAAAGCTGTCAAAGAAGCCAGGAAAAGTCTGCTTTAAATGGACTGGGAGAGCAGAGATGGGGGGGAAAGGAAAAGAGTATTAAAACAAGCAGAGGTGTGCTGCTGCAATGAGATTAGACCAGTACCAGGTTCACTCCCGTGCCAGCTAAATCCCCATTAAATCAGATTAATGCAGATGGTCTTTATGTAACTGACCAAGAAGATCAATAGTGCTGCTGGGGAAGGAAAAAACTTGTCCTGCTCGACAGAAACACATCATTGATCACCAACAGCCACCTCCTTGCTCAGGACTACCACCATCGGGCTGGATAGACCAAACGCATCAGGAATGGCTCCTTCCCATAACCTATTGCCATTCTGGGGGGTAAATGAGGCTTTTCGTCTCTTGGAGGGAGGAATTTTGGGGGTTCTTCCCTTGCAAGCAGCAGGGAAGCCCCCCAGCAGCCACGCTTCTCACCCATCCGCTTTCCCTGTGCCAGCAGAAGTAGTTAAAGGCAGCATCCCATCCCTAACTGCAAGTCACAAGGACATGTGTGATTATTCCTCACTGCTATTAATCCCTCTCCCACTTTTTGCTGTGGACAGAATTACCTCTCCCTGCAGAGCAGGTAGCGGACATGACTTGAGCATCCGCTTCCCAAAGCCTTCCAGCTCTCCAAGATCCAAGAGTTTGGAGCATAAAATGGGGAAAAGAAGGCAGGGGAGGAAAGGAGGGAGGGAAGAGCACCTGGGATTCATTTCTCCTGGAGCCATTGTGCTACAGCACAATTAGCACCTGGAGATACAAATCTTCCTGTGACATTTCAGGCCTGATTCCCTGCCAATTAGAGCATCCTGGCTCACCACGACAAAGGTCAGCCCCAGAGGATGGGAAAATCCACCCGGAGGGAAGACAAAGTGATGCTGTTGCTTTGGAAGAGGGCAATGAAGGGATGCAGGAGGCTGGAGCCAGGCATCTCCCCTGCCAGCCTGGTCATCCCCATGCTCCCACATCACACCAGGCAATGGGAACTGTGTCCACTGAGAGCTCAAAAGCTCATCCAAAAGCCCTGGCCCAAGTCTAAGCTTTTCCCAGGGTTTGGAGAAGCACCCAGGAGCCCTGGCTCCTTCTCTCCCCATCTCATTATCAGGGATGGATGAGATGCTTTGCAGACAGCATTGTTTTGGCTATTCCATCCTAGGTTTGGAAGTATTTCCACAAACATCCCTTTTTGGTCTGGTTCTTAACTCAAAACTCCGATGTTTCAAACAGTCTTCCACTGCAACCTTTCCTTTCAATTTGCTTTATATCAGCCCTAAATCTAAAAGCTCAAAAGCAAACAGAAGACTACTTTGATTTTGACGAGGCAAAAGAGTGAAATCCAGTCAGAATGTTTTCCTGGACTTTAAATCCAGTGACATTTTGGAACGTTTTGTTTGTGAGCTGAACCCAAATGATTTGGGGTTTGGACACTGCCATCACCGCAAGCGCCAATTCCAACCTCAGTTCCTGGCTTTTCCTACATCATTTGCTCTAACTCCTTGCAGGGTGATCCTCATGGATCACAAGTACTCAGCATGAAGAGGGTGAGCCATCAAGACCCCTACCTTTATAAAACCCACCACGTTTTCCCACGTCTGACATCCTCCCGCCAAACCTGCAGCGCCAGGGATGGAGTGGGATGCAAAAGGGCTCAGCCCTGCCCATGGAATCCCCCCCATTGCTCATAAAGCTAAAACTGATCCCAAAATGCTTCCCCAGGTGGAGTTTGCTTGTCCCTTGAGGAAATCAATCACAACATCAAAGGGAAGGTATCTCCAATGGCAGATGCAGAAATGCACGTGCTTCAGGCATAGGCAGCAATCATATAGGCATCAGCATCCCTCCCCACCTGTTTTTCTTATGTATTTTGTTGCTGTTTCTTTATTTTCTGTATAATTTTAAATTCCTTTTTTTGGGGGAACAAATGGAAGAAATCTCAGATTTCATTTAATCATATTTGCACTTCCTCCCTGCCTGGAAATGGCTTTTCTTCAACCCCTACAGTTTCATCCTTTGCTAGTTTCCTTTGGCTAACAGTGCCTCCTTCCCTCTGGCTTTCTAAGGGACATGCAAGACTCTGGTTACATCCTTTATTTGTGCTCCAACAGCAGCGAACACAGACTAAAAGCTGCTGGGGTAATACATTCAGATGGCGAAGGGATGCAGCAGGGCCAGCAAGGAGGGGGAGAACAGCACGCAGCGTTGTTTTTTCCTTCCCTCCATCCTAGGGAGATGCTGATTCAATTCATTTTTTAATTGTATTTATTCCTCAGCAATGGGTGGCGGACATGGAAGTGACAGTGACACTAGATAAGGCAGCTAGGAAGTACTAGCATTAAACCCCCCCCGTGTGTGGATGCAGAGGGCTGTAAATCAGTGTCTGTGCAGGACAAGAGCCTCGTCTGCCAACGTCCCATAGTGCAGCTCTCCTTATACAGCGCTCATGGAGCAGCAAAGGCATTTAAAATGCAAAGATGACCTCCTGCTTTTACAAGCTCCTGCGTGTTGAGGCCAGAGGTAAAGCTCCTGGATCAGCAGCTGGAATTGCAAATCCACTCCAACACAGCAGGCGATGAGGATGAAAGGAGTAACCCACCTGCTCAAGGTGCCCCTTTCTCCCCCAAAAAGCAGCCATGCAGCCCCCTCCTTCCTGCAAACAGCAAAGGCAGCCTCAAAAACATCCCTTCTGCAAGCCAGGGGTTTGTTACTCTAAATATACTCTAATTGCAGATTGCCAGAGAGAGTGAGGAGACCCTGCACCGCTGAATGAATGCGCCTTGATTGGCATCGCCGGCTCCGCTGCGCTGTGTTGTAACAAGCGTGTAGCGTGTTTGCTGATGGGAAGATGGGTTGGCTTTGGGGGGAGAGGGGGGCTTGGGATTAAGGCTCCCTGTGAAATCAGTGCGGGCCTTGCCTGCAATCAGGGACACCAAGGTTACTTTCCTGATTAGCTTGGAGAAATATACCTCAGGGGTGCAGGAATAACCTGCCTGCTGTTCAGTGAAGTGATGGAAAGATATGGTTTTGAGGCAATATTGGATTTCTCGCAGGGAAAGGGACCTCTGAAATCCTCCTTGGCTTTGAACAGGTCTGGGGAGCTCTGCGTTGGGCTGGTGAGGAGGATCTGCAGGTGTCTGATGGAAACCCTGTGTTTCTAGGGGGGGAAAATGGAGTTTTAGAATTGTCTGCTTCCAGAGAGATTTTCTGATGAGAAAAAGCAATCCCACTTGACCATGCCCTTGGCTCCAGCAGGCTGCTATTTAACCCTTTGCCAGCCATAATGTTTTACTCTGGGTTTACTATAGTCACTTTAAGCATAGAGTCACATATCACAGCAACTACCCTGCTGGTAACCACGATGCTGGGAATGGATTCACACTGGATGGGCTTGGAGCAACCTGCTCTAGCCAAAAGTGTCCCTGCACATGGCAGGGGGTTGGAACTGGATGAGCTTTACGGTCCCTTCCAACCCAAACCATTCTATGAGGAGCAGGACAACAGCCAGATTGCAAACTAAACCCCGTCAAGCCCAGCATGGCACGATGGGGGAAAGGGAAAGCAACTGGAAGACAGAGCTCAGGACTCACAGACAAGAGCAGCAGGAGTAAAACCAGACACAACTATGTCTCTTCTTCACCTTCCTTGAGCAACTTGGAAACATGGTGCCCTCATTTGCCTCCTCTCTTTGCCCTCTAACCCATGCAACACTGCATCGAGCCTTCGCATGGTGATGACCCTCCCACTGCCTGTTGTCCGAGCACATGCACACACTCAGTGTTGCACCTTCTCAATATAAACTATTACCTAGCAATTACTGAGTGGAGAAAGTAGGAGTGGAGTTGTATTGACTTACAAAGCCCACACAGTTGGAATGCAGCCCAAACAAATCAATGGCATGTTTAACTAAATCAACTGCTCCAGCAAGCTGATGGCTCCAAGGCCTCCTTGCACTCACTGCTCTGCAGGTAGAGTTTACTGGATGCCCTGTGGTTTGCCGGTAGAGCAGTTTTAAAAGCATGAAGCAAATGATCACTATGGACCTGAAGTCCACATCACAGGATGTTCAACCAGCTGACATCCAGGAAGTCTCATCCAACTCAAGTTATTACATGATTCAGCCCACTTACAGTCATGAGAGCATGGCCCAGATGCTGGCAACCACCCCAGTTATTCCTTCTTCCCCATTAACACCTGAAAGGACTGGCGACACTGGTTTGGGGCTCATGGCTCTTGTTCGGAAGCCAATGGGAAACCAATGTTGTTGAGGAAGAGGAGATCCAGGATTGAACTGGGCAGTGGAAACACAAGCATGTATCTCAGCTCTTCCAGAAAACCCAGCTCCCAGGTTGCAAGAGTCCCTGTGCAAGCACCAAACAGGTCCATGAGCAGACTGGATCTGATTTTCCTATAGCTTTGACTCCAGGGAGCAAAACGACGTTCCCACCAGTCAAATAACTTAAGCGCTTGAGGTCAGCTTCTCCAAACCCTTTAAGAAAATACATTATTAAACAGGCAAATGTCAACAGGAAAACGTAATTTGGAAAGAAAGCCCTAAAATGTTTGTTTTGCAAAGTGATTTTCAAACTGGATGTTTTCCAGGCTTTTTCATTTTCCCTTTCCTTTCTTTCTTTCTTGGCTCAATCTCGCCACCACATTTGGCAAGGCTTCACAGATGGCGCTGCCCGACCCACAACCGAATTCGCTGAGAATAAGCAATTTGTCCAAAAGAAGAAAACATGCTCAGATTTACCAGGCTCCAACCCTCTCCCACGCTGCTCTCCCTGCTGCTGCAGCCGTCGGCTCACCCACCCCGCAGCAGAGGCTCCAGTGAGGAGGAAAACTGCTTTAGAGCAGGTAAGGAGCTACTTCTTCCTCACCAGATGGACAAAGAGCATCTCTTGCAAAGAGCATCTTTTTCAACAAGCATCTTCTGCAACGAGCATCATCTCTTGCAAAGAGCATCACTTGCAACGAGCATCTTCTGCCAGCAGCAGGAAGACGCAACAGCACCCAACCTCTCTGCGCTTTGCTTCTCCCTGTGCTTATTGAGCACCCAACAGAGCTCTTTCCTTCCTAAGCAAGTTCCTTTGGTCTCTGCTGCCCACAAATGGGATGCAAAGCTTGGCCTAGGCACACAGGAACGCTCGTGATTTGCAAGTAAACAAATGTGCTGGGTGAGATTCGCTCTATCGCTGCGCAAATCCGCTTTGATTCTGAGCCTCCGGAAGCGGAGCCAGTCAAGAGGCTAATCCCAAGAGCCCCTATTCAAGCTCAGCATTGAAGCTGTCTGCAGGGGTTGATGGTCAGGGAGATGTGGGCTCTCAGCATGCATCAGGATGTAGCCCTCATGTCCATGGGAGCTGGGAGATGTTCCTTAGGGGCACTTAGCCCCACAACAGGAAAGCAGAGGGAAAAGTACTGCCACTGGCAGGCAGGAAGGGACCAACACCACGTGCAGAAGCCACACAGGGATGCTAGCAGCAACTCTTTACCACTGCAATGCCATGATTCCAAAGGCTTCCTCCTCACACTGCACTGAACTCACACCCACCCAGACCTAATCCTGATCTCCTTACTGAGCTAATGCTCAGCCCTTCATCCCCAACTAGGGAAACAAGGAGCATTCATCCATGCCTGGGAAATCTGGATCCTATAAATGTGTGCTGAAATCCCCACAGGAGGCTTGGTGCAAGCATTGCAGGCCCTGGAAAAGCAGACAGGCTTTTCCCAGAGGGATTTCCTAAAGAAGATAGGTGAGACTAGGAGAAGTCTTCACCATTCTGACCCTTAACTCCATCAGTATCCTATGATACAGCACTGGCTCAATCCACAACAGCACTGTCAGGAGCATCATGTTAATAGCTGATGCATATAAAGACAAGCAGGGATTTGCTATAGCTCAGTGGAAGCCACCACATGGCTCTGTCGTTTGCAGCTCGCTGTTGGTGTTTGCTCACAAACAATATGTTCACCAGGATTCGGCCTCGTCTCTCAACTACAAGATTTCCTTATGGAAGTTTCTCTGCGGGGAGCAATGCCATAGAACACGCACGGCGGGATCAGTCTGGCATCCCAAGCTCCCAAAGAAAAAGCACGGCCAGTGCTCAAGTCACCTCCTCTCCATCAGATCCACCTTTCATAAACTAAATATTGCTTCAAATCATCAAAATCCCTTTCCCTCCTTGCCTGAAGTGCCCTGATGCTGCTATTACCCTGCTGGTGAGGGCTCCACAGAAGCACTTTCATGGCTTTTTATTACACTTGCACTTAAAAACCAAATAAAATCAACTCCAAATCTAACTCTGGTTATTTGTGGGTTTGATTCCTGACAGGTTCACACCTTTGCTGTCCCTTCACAGGATGCAGCAAACACTTGTGATGCGCCAAGTGACCTGGAAGTGGCCCCAGCTTGGGCTGCGAGACGATACCCAGTGCATGAGGAGCAGGAGCAGCCTCCTCTTCCCAGGAAGCCGCAGTCACCTGGAGGGAAGGTGATTTTATGACTAGCACGATGATTTTCATGCTCTTGAGCTATACCACATGGCAGCTAGCAAGCAAAATCCATTTATTTCTCTTCCTTAAAGCCTAGAGGACAGATACAACTTGGCTCTGCAGCGTGAGCACAGCTGGGGAGCTCAGCATCCCCATCCCGCAGCCCCCAACCCTACCTGCAAAGTCAATTTACTGCTTGGATTTAGTTGGTAGGGAGAAAATTCCCCATCCATGGAAGCATAGAGGGAGGAGGATGGTAAATCTGACGGTTCCTGCTCCCACCACCTCCCTGGAGCTGGCTACAGCCGGAGGGCTCCGTGCTGCTAAGGGAGAGTTTGCACAGCTTGGGATGAAATTAGCTCTTCCAACTCATTTCCATGAGTGCCAGCTCTTCATTACAGCCCCCTGCCTGAGCTCCTTGGAAAAACTTCGCCCATAAAAGCAGTGGAGCTGCCCTTGTAATGCCAAAGGATCCCAAAATGTGGTTATTTCCAGCACTGTCAATAAAGAAAGGCAAAAAGCTGCTCCCTTGGGCACTGCAAAACTGCACCCTTGGACCCCTAGGGCTGCCCACAAAGGCACCGGATCCTAATGAATCTGAAGTTCTGCAAAGCACCCAAACCTTCATCAGCCTTGGAACCAGTTCAACTTCCAGTTTATCGGAACAGACTGGTTTGGGTTGGAAGGGACCTTAAAGCTCACCCAGCTCCAACCCCTTGCCACGGGCAGGGACAGCTTCCACTAGAGCAGCTTGCTCCAAGCCCCTGTGTCCAACCTGGCCTTGAACACTGCCA
>WYDI02028472.1:8362-18602 GCA_009867235.2 Psittacus erithacus
GTGGTGGGAAGAAGAGGTGGGTGGGGGGGGGAGGGGGGGGGGAGGCGGGAAGGGAGAGAATATTGCAAACTAAATTTATTTATCTTTGAAAGAAAAATACTCTTATGTTTGCAAAACCCAAAAGCAGCAGAAAAAAACTCCTTTAATGAAGAAAATAAATGAACATTCTGAAATTTGAAATAGACTTCTTTAACAATATGTTTCTTATTGTCAAGGTTTCAGAAAACATTTATTTTTCATCATAAAATTCAGTTAAAAATAAAAAATGCCACATATGCATTGAAACAAGAAAAGGCTGAGTTAACCGTCCTGCAGTTTTAGAGGAAACTAAAGCGGCACTACAGAAAGGGTTAGTGAAGAAAAGTGAAAGTACCTGCAGAAAGCGGAAAGAGAAAATGGCTTCTTTCTCATCTTTTTGTCAGAATTGGATTTGTTTAATGACACAGGGAGCAATCCACAAAACACATCCAAAGTGTCCTCCAGAGTTCTTTGCTCACATTTCTGCAGGTGAAGTCATTTGAAACTGAGATATATATTTTTTAATATGTATTTTTCAATGGAATTGGTTTTACACTGTTACTGTTATTCATGCAGCATTATTGCCTTCAGCTATTTAGCTATTAGAGCAACTGCAGCCACCTACTACCCTGTTTTGCAGTTTCCAGGGTTTGCTGATCCCTGGAGGACTCTGCCTGTGGAGCTGTCATACTTTCGGCCACCTGTCCACTTGGAATGCAGCTGTGTGGGGCCTTTGGTTTGCGCCATGCTGGGTAGTCTAGGAGTAGACATCATCTTGTGAGCCACAGGCTAGAGACTATTGAAGTAAATAGATTCAAAACAACCCACACTTGGAGGCAACGTGATGTTTCCACATTATGACACTGTTTAAGCTTTGTGTTTAAGATACTCCCCCCTCACCCCCGCCCCCAGCAGTCTGTGAGACCCAGCTCTTTAGGGGCATGAGTTTTTTTGGGTAGGGAATTTCTTTGTGGCTAAACCTATGTTAGTAAATTAAATTTGCTGATTTACTCTGTGGCCTGAAGTCAGACGGTCAGGAAAAGGTGTAGACCCATACTCACAAACCCGCAGTATCCAGAACAAGCTGGCTGCTGATGTATCTTTTGGGAAGACCCTCTGCTGTCCTCATCTGTCTTTCTTTACCAGTTCAAGGGTAGCCGCAGTACCTCTCATGGCGAAGCCCAGGGCTTTGGTAGGTCACAGTGTGAGTAGTTAGTATTGTAGCAGCTTCAAGTGCAGCCCATTGTATGAGGTTTGCACCAAAGTCTTCTCAAATATATTTAAATGCATTTTGAAAGTGTAAATAAACACAAAGCAGCACTGCCAGTATGAGTAGTAGTTGTTTCTGCATGTGTGTATATATTGTAAATGCCATTGGAAATGAGTTGTTCGCAACTACTTTTATGGTTCACACACATCATATCCATTCATTTAAGCTGTGGTAGCTGGGGTACAGAGATCAGGTTGGACTTGCACTATCCCACTCTAGACTTCACTGTGCTGCGGTGGGCTGCCTTTCCCTGCCTGGGCTGCATGGAGCTGCCTTATACATAATTTTAACATCTCACTGATACACCACTTGCTGAGATTCCTAGCTGGCACATCTTTGCTGCTGCACTTGTGCCTTGGTGACTCTCAGTCTGCGTTGTTATTAATTTCTGAACATCTATTTTTTTAACTTGGGAAATCAATCTGAGCAAGTTTACATAGCAGATAAAATGGCACTGTATTGCCCAAATATTAATATATTTTCCTATTTGGTTTAAGAGGCAGATCTGTTTGAATGATCTAATGAAATGTAGTTAGAAGGAGGCTTGAATGCAAAATTGAAAGGAAAGAAAAGGAAGGAAATCTCAGTGCAGGAGACAAAGGTTTTAAAAGAACTGCTTAGGCCAGGTCATTTGATACCGGGGTAATAGAGTACAAGAAACAAACTCATGCAGTATGCTATTTTAAATGACAGTGGTAGGGAGAAAAAGAAAAGGTGTATGTTGACTGAAGGAAGGATGAATCATTCAAAGAAGACTGACAGAATTTCGGCTATACCATGACCTGGCTTATTAGCTCTTCGTTTTCATTCTTAAAACATAAAAATAAAAACATAAAAATAAAAACATATACTTCTTTTCCAGCCCTCTTCATGCCCAGGTCTGGTTCTGGAAACTTGTGTCTGAAATCGTATTTCCTTTCTGAAGCTTCAGTCTTTGTTTTTCACTCAGTATTTCTAAAGGAAGGTCTATGGTAGGTGCTTTTGACAAGCCAGTATTTGCAGCCGTAGCATGGAGAAACTACAGCCACTGTGTCTAGCATTAAGAGACTTGCACAGGGCGTCTGGTAGGCTAATGCATCTCTGGCTGGTATTACTTGTTTAAAGTCAGGAATTGGTACTTGGGAAATGAAGGGACGATGTCTCTGCCTCCTGTTGTAACCTTTCCTGGTTATTGTGTAGTGGAGCTCCTAGAGCTAGGACGCAAATGGAACAATGTATACCCTGAGGCCCTCAACTGATTTTAACTTCCTTTGTTACCCATTATTTCCACTTTCAAGATACAGATGCAAACTTTAGGATGAAAATACAACATACCCCTCGATTTTTTTTTTTTTTTACTTGAGGTGACCCCTTCAATCTCATGAATTTGCAGACAGTTTTCCTTTTGCTTTTGTTAGAGATTTTGACAACTTCTGTGTGTTCAATAATTATTGTGTGTTTTACTAAAGGCTTGATTAGAATATACGTACGAAGAGTGAAGGAGCTATAAGTTTGTAAGCTTTTGGATAATCTAAGTTGTTTGGTTTTTTTCCCAAGGACTTGCAGCAAATTTTTGTATAACCTGCTGAAAGACTGTTAGTGCTCTGGAACACAGTGAATGGAAACATGTTTAATTATGGAATGGAAGACACCAGCAAAACCAGTTTTCCTGTTAATTTTTTGTAGTGCAGTTATGAAATAGTGCTGAGAGACAAGTTGATGCAGCTGAATTTTGGGCCTAATTGATGCAAGTTTTTACGGGCAGCACAGCAAATTATCTGGGAAATTATACCTTGTTGATTTCCACGTTTCTATTTCAAGCATCTTGACATCCTGCAGCATTTTTGTTCATAAATTAAACACCAGACTGGTGTTTATCTAGCAGCTGAAACACTATCAAGAGTAAACAATTGTTTTGGATGGCCAAGCATTCAGAGAAAAGAGAAGAGACAGCTTCAGGCATAGCTATAATCAAGAACCTGATTGTCTAGAAATGAGATCATTTCAAATGAAGCTCAGCTATCTGTGCTTATTGTGAATTATGTTACTCACAACATCCCACTTTCTACTACTTTATAAGGCAATAGATAGCATTGTTGAATTAAGTGTTGTGAAAGGCAAGCTGAAAACTTTATTGGCTCATATTTCTTTGACAATATTGACTTTCAGCTGGAGGGATTTGGTCATGATGTGGGTGGAGGGGAAAGCTTGTGGATCCCTGTTGTGTCCTGCCTTGAGAAGCCACATGTGGCTGGGCAACCTGTGTGGAAATTGCTGCTTATTGGGCATAGTTCTCCTCCCCATCCTGCCCAGGAGGAGGGGAGGTTGGAATGGGAGGGAAACGAGCAAATGACTGCTTAGCATTTAGTTACCAGCTGGGTTTAAACCATGACACCATCCAAGTCCAGAGAAATTATATGAGCTCCACTCTGGCCTGAGTGGTTCAAAATCAGCTAGGAACATAGCTGCAGGTGATGAAGCTCCTCTGTGTTGTATAGGATAAAGGATGTCTTTTTAAAAGTGTTTTGTCTCAAAAGGAACCTGTGTTTTATAGGTAGAGAAGTCTGTTCTCTGCTGCTGAAAAAGCTATCTGAAGAAATAGGTTTTATTTTAATATATTGTACTAACAAATGTGTAGAGGTGGGGAGCCATCAGAAATTTTCAAGCTGGCATTGATGACTCCATGGTTATGAGCATCCATTGTGTCTTAGCATGATGTGGAAGGTACTGCAACATCCCTGTGCCAAAACAGAGGTGTTGGAAAGCTGAAGTTTAGAAGAGTTGTCTCTGTCATCCTCCTGTGTTTTCAGATCCAGCAGTGACATCAAACCCCCACTAGTCTGGCTTCTTTGACAGCCTCAGAGTAGGATGATCTGCCTGGGCCTGGATATCCAGCCAGGAATTTTGCACTGCTTTATTCCCTTTTCCATATAATATATGTGTGGCTTTGCTGCTAAATGAATAATGGCTATTGCAGTGGTCCTTACTGAACAACAAAAAGGTTTTTCACCACATCAAGCAGCTGTAGGAATATGGCATTAAAGTAAGACAGAAAACTATGATCATTAAAGCACAAATTGATAGTGGTAGCCTTCATTACCTCTTCAGACACTAATGGCAACTTTTTTTTAACAGCATCTTCAGTTGGCTAATTACTTGAAGTAAAGCAATTATGAATTAGGTAGCATTCATTGCACAAACAACAATCTCAGAAAAAAGACTCATAAATGGTTTGTTTACTGGTTCTCAGCATCTTTACAGAACATATCAATATTCTCACTACAGCTGAAAGATTAAGTACTAAAACCAGAGTCAGGGAGAAAAGAAGTTCACACTGCTCTGAATACGCTTGTTGTTGTCACAGGAAAAATAGCCAAGCTAATTTCTAATTTGTTGGTATCTGTGCAAGGCTTGTGCTTGGCAAGAAAAAAAAAAATCAAGTATTGTGCACATCTAAAAAGCACCAACAAGAACAATGTCATGTAGATATGAAAACAAAGCTCCTGATGTCCCACTTTAATTCATAGTAATCAAGATTGAAAAATCAAAACCAGGAAGAAGTCAGAACTGCAGTTGTACCCTTGTGATTAGTAAGAATGCTGATATTCAGCAGCGGTTTAAAGTTCTTTGCACTGACCTGACCTATGAGTACTCACATGTCAGCATGGAGGGGTAGCTTCCAGGAGGAGCTGCAACCAGCAGCACAAGTTGCTAAGTGGTTGAACATCATCCACAAGAGCAGGTCACTTTGGAGAGCCCATTTTACCCATGTGGGCTGGCAGCAGGCAGTGTTAATTTGCTGCCATCACATAGGCCCTGTTTTCCTTTTGGCCTAAACTGTCTCCATCAAATATACATCAGTTTTAAGCTGTCTGAGCGCTAGCTTTTTGATCACATTAGTGATAGATCAGTGCCTGTCATTTTAGAGTGATCATTTTTGAGCTGCCACCAGACATGAATGGCATAAACTCCAGTGATGGTAATAGGGACAATGGGTTTTGCAGTAATTGAGCTGAGAGAGACCCTAAAAGAAAACAGCTTTGAAAGTGAGCAGGAGGAAGTCCAGACTTAGGGTTAGTTTGGCTATGGGGGAAAACAAGCTTCTGTAATTAGTTCTAATGAATTATAATAAACATAGAACAATATTTCGCTAGCTTCTGGAATTAAAAGAGTAATTAAACCTGGAATAAGCTGCAGTTGAAATTCTGACTTAAATGCAAAGGATTATTTATTTTGTGAAGGTTGACCTATGTCAGACTGTGTGGCTGCCTTAGTGACCAAGGAAATGGTCATTAAATGAGCTAATACTAACAGAAATGGCAAGGGAATCAAACGTCCTATTTCCTTTCAAAATATACTAGGAATAATATGTTAGTGAGTTTTATGTTAGTACCAACTAAATAAGGAGAAATGATAATTAAGAATAAAACAGCTAAACAGCATGATATCTTGGAGGATATTTGTAGGATTTACAGGGTAGAAATTTATGCCTGGTTCACCTCTGTTAATTCTTTGAACTGTCTAGCAAAATAATGAAGAATGTAGAATTAAGCTTTCAAAAATCCTTAGGCAAAGGCTTTCTTAAGAGGTCATTTCCTGCTGGATTAAGTAACTCCCCTGGGTTTTTGAAATTTAAAGGAACTTTTGAGGAAAAACTGAAGCAATCCTTATCCAGTCAATGCTAACCAGAAGAGATTTATATCAACACTTGCATCACCTAAAGGAGCTTTCTCCCTTCCTCTGGTATAATTGCATGGCACCCCTGTTACATTGGGGAAATTTATTACACCTTTACTGTAATTACTTTCAATACCTGCAATTATCACGCTTTCAACTATCAAACTGTATAGCTGTTTTTATCTTATCTAAGCTCTTCCTGTCTGAACAGAATTTCTTCATGCTGGTTATGTACCTAAGGTAACATAATTCTGGAAATTTTGAACTGTAATTTTTTTTGCCGAAAAAAGAGAAAAAAACCCCATTCTTACTCTAATTTTTAGCATCCGCTTTCCTGTAAAGTTCTAGAAGCCCTGTGCATTGACATCAGTAGTTACAACATGGGGGGGTTCTTGTTGGTCCAGCTTAATTTTGAACAAATTATAGCTCTCTGAGGGTAAGGATGTGAATACTAATTGTTGCATAGACAAGACTGCCTGCTGTTCTCATGATCCGGCGCTTCTGCTCCCTTGGACCCTGTGGGGGGAGCTGCCTGTGCTCGGCCAAAACGTAGACAGGGCTACTTTGGAGTGATTAACCAAAATAATTCGATAATATTGCAGTGCTGCTGTGACAACTCTACTTTCATTTTTCTGGAGCACTGTAAATATATTAAATAAAACCAGTATTAATGCAAAATTTTAAGACACTTTCCTTTTCTTACGGTGAGTTGTCTGTTTTTTCTTACTCTTTCATTTTTCGCCAGGTGACCAAATACTAAGCCAATTCCAATGATCTTTTCTTTTTGACATTCAGTTTTGTGTACTTCTTCTCTCAAAACAGAAAAAAAGCCCAAACTAAACCTCACTGAACCCCCACTGCAAAAAGTTTAGTTGTTGGTTTTCTTTGGGTTGCTTGACTCATAAGTTTGGGGTAGATCTTCTTTAATTTAAGGAAGCTTCCTTCACAAGTTCTTGGAAAAACTAATAAACCTTCTGCAGTGAATTTTTAGACATTCATTAATCAGAGATTTGTTGCCGTGGATACTGAGACAGGTGAGTTGCCTACTTAAAAAAAAAGAAAAGAAGAAAGGAATAAAGAAAAAAGAAAATAGCCACACGCAAACCTAAAATCAAACAACCCAAACCAAACTGACCTCAGCTCAAAGTAAGAAGAAGTAAATTTGCCTCTTGTAAAGCAGATGTTGTTACTGGGGAGGTGAGGAAATAAGGGCTATAACATAATCCTCACTGGGAAGAAAAAAAGAAAAAGGCTTTAAGTGAAGTAATTTTTAAGTAATGAATCTATCCTGAGATTCTGTGTTTGTCATTTGTGGGGAAAGGCCCTCATGGATCCTGTGTCACACAAATTTAAAAGTCATTCTGGCTACTTAAGAGGTTTACCTTTATTTTTTTTTGCTTTTGTGTTTTATGTGTTTTTCTGCTGGGTTTTTTTCAAGCCACCATCAGTGCGAAAATGCAGAGCAATGCACAAGAAAAAAAAGACCTGGTGCAATCAATTTCAGTGACAAATACACGCAGATTGCAGGTGGCATCTGAGCTCTGCATCAAGGCTCAGCTTCCCCGGTTGGTGGGACCTGTGCTGACAGTAGTGATAGCCCAAGTCGTTTGTCAGTGCCTGTGGAGGTGGGATGGAGAAAGGGGGGCAGCACGTCCATTTTGGGCTGGCTGGCATGAGTAAGGGCTCCTTCACATAACCATAGAAAGCCTTGTCTTGGAAGTGGGGTCTGCATTCACCTGCCAGAAGGACGAAGGGAAACCAGGAGAAGTGTTTTTAACCCTCTGGTAGCCTCTAACCAGGGGTGGGCCATTAGTGAATCAACCAGGGGACAGGCTGCTTCCCTCAGAGTGAGGACAGGCAGGTTTCCTCTGTGTATTGTAGATTTCTATACAAGCCTTTTCCATTTCCAGTGCTCACCTGAAGAGTTAATTAGGGATAAAACCATGTTTCTGCCTCTGGTAGCACTTAACAATCCCCAAAACGCAAATAAAAGACAAAGCTGCAGCTGTTTAAAATATTCCTGCTGCTACGTTATTAAGGACAAGGGGACAAACATAAGGGCATGAAGCTTCTAATTAAGAGCAGGTTTGTATGGCATACTGACTCAGCCTCAATATTGTTTGAACTCAGTACTAGTTTAATTTACTCCTGCCCATGAGGTTGAGCTTATGGCGGAACATTTCATACCTTTGTGCTCTTTGAATCAAACAGGGTGCAAAATATCTCTATGTAAAGGTTTTAAGGTTGACATAAAACTGTGTTTCTTGGGAAATACCACATGGTACCATAGACTCAAGAATGTGTGCATGAGTGAGAGATATTGTCTGGGACTGAGGGCAAACAGAGTTAACTTACTGACTCCTTTGTATACCATGTGGAACAAAGAAACAGACTAAGAAAAAAAGTATTTTTCATTTTTGAACACAGGTCTTTTTCAAGCGTCTTCGTGTTTCCCACTAAATAGTGAAAGTAACATGGCTAGTGCCCTGGGAAAGAGGCGCAATATTCCTATTTAAAGAAAAGAAATGGAAATGGAAGGAGCTGAAGTGGTACAGGAACATGCTTGTATGCCTATGTGTTATCAGACTACAAGTACTATAAATCCCCTGTTTTCTATCATATTGGTCTTTCTGCTCACATAAAATATATATAACTTTGCTAACAGTGAAATAATATCAATTCAGTTAGCCCAGGCAAGGTAGTAGAGGAAGGAAGATTTTGACTTTAGACAATTCATGTATGAAGGCCTGAAGAAAAGGATGCTGTGTTTCGTCTTCCTAAGGCTAGTCTGTACTATAACATTAAAGTATCATTTCCTCTGGCGCTCCAGGTTAGTCAGGGAGAGCTGTGCCTTAAAAGACTCAACTCCCAAAAGACACCAGCAAAAGACAAATCTTTTTGAGGAATCAAGTGCTGGGGAATGGTGGCTCCTCTCTAGGGGCCACTTGGCTGCTCTATCCTTTGATACTGTTTATTTCTATTTCAAGAGAAACACCCCATGTTACTGGGATTTATACTGACAGTTTGGTATCCTTTCAAGGCTTTAGTGTCATAATAAGGGTAGTGTCCTTACATTTCTTTTTTATTGTGTATAACAGGAGCTTCATTTTGCCCATGACCCCAAGTGGCAGAGCTGATACAGGTGGTGTATGCTATGGTCATCATGCTAGTGTTTCATGTTCTGGATCACAGGTATGACAACATGCTGGGTTGCAACTGCTATCCAGAAAAGTGGCATCCACCTGTCAATATAGCTAAATGTTGACAGCTTTCTGATGAAACTTGCATTTACATAACAAAAAAGGCTGACAGCCACTTTTTTGCACAGCTTTCTGTGCTCTTCCTGTGAGCACTCCAAAGTGCTGGAATAAGAAATGAGCATGTTTTGGCAGTGTCAATATTAATGTTGCAGAAACCCTTATTAAAAAAAAGAGTTCCATGATGCATTCACCTGCTGGTTAAAGCAATTTCAGGAAGGCAGCTCTTGAATGGGTTTGTACAACAGCTGGAAGCAGGTTCCAGGGGTCACTGGGCATGGCATGGCCATACAATGATAGCTGCTGCCCAGGACAGTGCTACCCTCTTCACCCAGGCTGCAGTGTCCCATGGCACAGTGCAGCACTGCATAGAAATGCAGGCTTGTACCTAAGCATGTTTCAGTCATGCTGATGGGGTTCTTTGAGCAGGGCTTTTGCCTGGGGCATTGCGCTGCATGACTATGGCAAAGTCATTTGGGCTGCTGCAGTCTTTTCACCTGTCCCAGGTGCTGCTGCACAGGGTGGAGGCATCTGTCAGCCCTCCTAGAAGCATTTAGCTGTGAATAGGAACACATTACAGCAGATAACTAAAGTCACTGTTGCTGACTTCTGAATAACAAATTCCTAACAGCAAAATCTCTGAGCAAAAGTTACAGCGAGTCATACAGAGGCCGTTAAAAGGATACAACATGCTAGCAAAAATGTCTTCATAATATGAAGTAAAAAATGAAATTATAGATCCATCTAAACTCCGAAGAAAAAAAATTAAAGTAGTCTTGTGTTATTCTCTGGAAGTTATTTCATCCTTATTCTGCTTTCATTCAATACTACTTTCATGTGCTCCTTAATGTTTTCTTTTTGTGGGTGGTGTTGAGTCTGAATTTTTAGTACAGAGAAGTAAAACAAAGGAAAATACATCACATGGTTAGCCTGACATAAGGAAATGGAGGAAAAAACTACCCTGGTGTCGTGGTTTAAGGCCTGCCACACAGCCCACTCACTGCCCCCCCACCTCCTCCCTCGGCTCCCGGAGGGATGG
>WYDI02028473.1:7835-27307 GCA_009867235.2 Psittacus erithacus
AAAAATCAAAACCACAGCACTGCACCAGCTACTAAGAAGGAGAAAAATGACTGCTACTGCTGAACCCAGGACAGGTGTTTTCAGTCATAACAGCATCCTAATGGCAAACTCTCAGTTAATTTCTTCAGTTGATGATTGCTTGGAATCCTGATGCAACAGACAACTACACGGTTGCAGCCTCCCTTTGAGAAATGTCTCAACACAAACAAAAATCTGCTTCTTGATGCCTTTTACTACCAAATTCACCCATCCCACCTGGAAAATGCTTATTTCAGCACTTGCAAAACGCTGCTAATTTACAACTTGAGCTTGAGACGCAACAACCACCTACAATGACTAACAGAACACAGCACATCACTAGATCAGACACACAGTAAGTACACAACTGGTGGGCAATTAAAAAGAAACATGCAACATGTCAAACTTACACTTGCACTTCCATAGTAACTTCCACATTAGAAGCTCACATTTTCCTAATGGTGCTTTCCCTGTATGCACAATACTCTGGGAATAACAGCTATCAAATTTCAGAGACATCAGCTGGTAGAATAAAGGTTATTTTTCCTATTTCTTTTCACTGCTTTTCTGTAATCGCTTTCTAATGAGTTAAAAATCTAGCTTTGTTTGACAGAAACGCAAAGCTGCTGCTATATTTGAGCACTAGCGTGCCTCTGGCACGAATCCAGTAAAAAGCTTCTTTACAAGTCCCGGTAAAATTCTGTTCGCTTTTATTACTACCAAAACAAGGAGAAAAGTTTCTAAACTAGGCCAATCCAGTGCTAATTTGTCTTTGGTTCCTTATACCCCTTAAACCAGTGATACAGAATGATTAGTGTTAACCTTACACCAGGCTCATTTCAGAGACTGAAAAAGTCATAAATGCATTTTCAATCTGATTCAAATTACATACCTGATTACATTTAGGCATAATGGTTGTTGAACTCCAGTTCTCCATATTCAGGGCAGTAAGGATCTTTAATTTCACACCTGTGTCAAACTAGGGTTGGTATTTCTTTTATCTTTTCTGTGCATGTGTAGATCTTCAAAACATTAAGAACTTTAACTGCACACTATCTCAATGTCTTATCTAGTTACAATTCTATCACTAACAAAGAACTATACTGAATAGTTCAAATATAATAAGACTATAAAAATCACCATGATTCTGTAACATGGACAAAATCTGTCTGGATATCAGCTGGCTTGAGCATAATATTCTCAACCAATTAAGCTATATAAACTTCAGTATAAATGTCAAAATTATTTTTTTCATATATATCTACACTCTCAAAGAATTTTTAACATTACCATAATATTGGGTGTCAGTGAATTAAAAAAGTTAATTTTGCATTAAAATTTTGAATATATGCTTCATTTAACCCTGGGTTGCTTGTGATCTGGATGGTGGCTTTTAATTTCAGATGCTTTTTTCTGCATATTAGGCAAAAAAGTCTTTCTGTCCATTCCTTAGTTTGTAACTTTTGATCATTATGACTTTCTTCAAGGAAATTAATTCCTGCTCCAAATTAAAATTCCAGATATTTAGACTTTCCCAATATTCAACATGGCTCTGATCTACATTTCATTTCTTCTCATTTCCAAAAGAAAATGTGGCAAAAGGGTGTTGATACTTCCAAGTAGGAATTAGATATAATTTTAGGAAAACTCTTCCCATGGCAGAGGTGGAGGGAGGGGAGTGGTGGTGCAAAAACTGAAACACAGAATGAAAGAAAAACTCTAACAAAACACTTTGTAATGGGAAAGAACTGAATGTCTCAATAAGAAGGAGTGCACCCAGGAAGCAATTGCTTTAGTTAGAAAATACTTATTAAAGAAATAATGACTTTCACCCATTCTGTCCAAGTTACTTTAAGCTCAGATACTGTGTATCTGAACATAAAAGACACATAAGCAAAGCTAAATGTATTATGAGCAGAAAACCCTTCAGCCACATTTGGGCTGATACAGGGTCCACAGTTGCTAAAACATCTCCAAAGCACTAACTCAGGAACTCTAAGTAATGGAAATAAAGAATTAAAATATAAATAATAAAATATAAATATATATAAATAATTTCAAACTTTTATTTCAGCCATTTATAAGAGGATGAGAAAGGTATCTAGGATACCTGGGATCCTAATGTGTTTGGTCAACTGTCAGAGGATGGCAAGTCAGTTAAAAAACTACATACATCAGCTTTGTACACATGCCCAGAATAGACACATAAGCAGTGAAACAGCCATCCCTGACAGCCTAATTGTCAGTCAGATTTCTAAACTAATATTCCACTGAGAGATGAGAACAAATTTCAGGCTTGCTTTCTGCCTGAATACTGAAAATATGACTAGAATATAAAACATACTGTTTTGAGAAACAATTTTTGAGAACAATTCCAGCCACATGGAAAGGACTGATATTGTTCACACTGTATCAATTTTATGGTGTTTGTGCATGATTATTCATGATAATGCAGAAAATTATCACATTTGACCAAACAAAACCATTTTCAGAAAATGAATCCACCTGTATACTTTAAATATAAGTAGTTACAGTAAGTTGATAGTGTATTTATAGTAAGGAGTCAATATCTAAAACTTGCTGCAGAATCCTCTATTAATATTGCAAATTCTCTAATATTTAAAAGTTTCTATATATATTGCCAGGTACACTTCATAATAAGATCCCAGAAAGGACATAAGGATTCTTCTGGTTTTTTGTTTTTCTTTCTGGGAGGTCAAAACCAGCATATCACATCTTCCTTAGCTTTCAACAGAATGCAAGTAGCACAGACAAAGAGATACCATTTTGCAAAGAGCCCGCTGTCAGAACTGTTAAGGATAGCTCATGGGTGAAGTCCTCCTTCCTCCCAAATAAGCCAGCATCCTCTCCATGGCTCCTGAAAGCTTGCGTTCACTTTTCAGCTATCTTTTATTTCAGTTTTTGAAAGAATTCCCACTGTGGAGATTTACACTAGAAACAGGAATCTCATTACAGCAGAGAACAGGATACATCTTGTCTGTGGACAACAGCTATAGCACAGCACTGGTAACGATCCCTGGTTCTGAGGGATGGAGTGACACAGGCAGCAACACTCATGCTTATATGTTTCATGCAGCCTTGCTCAGTACCAGAAGGTGTGTGCCTGCAACCTGATCAACACACAATTACAGGAAGCTGTAACATTACACCTCAAAGCGACAGTATCAGAGATTCGTTTTGGTCCAGTTCACATGCTGTGGCTTCTCACACTACTTTGGAGTCATTTCTGACCTCAGCCTTCATTACTTCTGTGGAGGTACTACATAGTACTTCTATGTATATGTAGGTGATTAAAAGGATTAGCATATTTTGGATTTTCAAAACTATATAGCTACTTTTAAGTCCAATATGATCCTTCTATCATCAACCTGGCATTTGGTTGCGACTGAAATACAGTCTTAACCTCAGTAATCATAGCCACATATAACAAGCAATTAGAAATCAGGTGAGTTACACCAAAAAAATTACGATTCACACAAGATGCGTGCACAGTACTGCCATACTCTGTACTAGGAATGGAAATTGATACCCAAATGCCTACAGTGGAATACAGGAGTTTCAGTTGTAAAGGCACGTCTCCTTAAGGCAGCTGTCTAATTTTATTACTGATAACACGGCTTCCAGGTAAATTTATTTTGCTCATACAGTTAAGCCTTGTAGTTTGGAATAGGAGGTTACAAGCTACAACAACCTAGCTGATGAAGGCAAATTTTGCCCTAACATAAAAGTACTCATCCTATCCTATCCATTAATTGCCACTAGATATGCTTCCCTAATGATTCACTAAAGCAAATTCTTTGGTGTTTTTTTTTCCTCCTTACTGCAGATGAAGAGAGCAGATCTCTGCCACAATTCTCTGAAGCCATACATTTACATATGTAGCAACTCTCATTAATTTTCATTTTCCATGATTCAAGACAAACTGACATTTTTCTCTTCACTAGTTAAGTAAATTCTTTTCACAGTATTTCAAAGGCTGTTCTTTGCCCATGTTTTTGTCAGCACATTAAAGGTTTTCTGGTGTTTGAGGCTGACAAGTATTAGTATCCAGACACTTACATTGCAATCAAGCTAGTCATGATAAAAAGTTTCAAATATAAACTCAGAAGCGGTAACAGTGTGATTTTTATCACCAAACCAGACTCACACAATCAGATCTCAAGGCCCATAACTAAGGCCCTGCTGACTCAGACTCAGCAGACCTCTGCCGAATACCGAAAGAAGGTTTAAAAAAAAATGAAAATCAGAGCAGTTCTGATTGGAACTAAAGCTTCCAAATACTGCAGATAAAGAGCAGGTCTAGTGTATCTAGCATCAAAAGGGACACTTAAATGCATCTCCCAAAGCAGAATCTTTTAATGTATTAGTTACCTTGGATAAAAATCTTATCTCTGTTAAAAGACCTGAGAGAACCAACATGTCTTTGTTCCTACAGCTTCTCTATACTCTATTCCCCACTATATTCAGGCATCTGCCAGAGATCTCGGACTTCTCCAATAAATGTAGAAGCACTGTTGGCCACAGTTTATTAGACCGCGATCATTTTTCTAAATCAAGAGGCCATGCTCTGAGTGAAATATGAATAGGGAAGAATTCCCTGACACTCCTCCCAAATAAAAACTGAATCTGTAAGTTTTTCTCAGTAACCGAAAAGAGGTTTTAATTTAAAACCTTGGAGACAGTAAGAAATACTTTTAAAGCCAGCCTCGTTTCCTGATTTCTCCTGGGATTTAAGGCAGGCTGTGTAATTCAACTGCTCTAATTAGCACAGCAAACTGCAGTTTTCTTGTAAGAAGAAACAAATTAAAACTTTATTTTTCTGTTTCTGAGTAAACTCTATTCCCCAAGTAAAATACATTCTCACAAGAGGTGCAAAGGTAGAACACATTTCATATAACTTCAGCTTGACAGAGACAGGAAAAAACATTTCCAACTTTTCTTAATATACAAGCTTGATTTTTCACTGACATTGATTTTCCCTGAATTATAACCAAACACACATGAACACATAACAAGTTGTACCAGTAACTAGAAGATCTAAAAGAAATAGATCACTCAGAGTATAGAAAGTCTTCTACAACCTCACCAGCATCATTTAGGTCTGTACATATATACAAGGCTTAGAGAATTTAAATGAAGTTATCAGCAACCTCAAAAAATTCAGGTCCACCTCTCCAGAGTCCACAGGAATGAAACTGACTTCAAAGCAAGTATAGCTACAGTCACTTCTATATAATATTTCCATTTAGAAAAATAACTATCTGCTATGCGCTTAAAGCCAATTCAGCTCATTGTGTACTTCTGGTGACATTCAGAGGGGATGTAAAAGGCAGAGATTTCAGCCTCATGGACACATTCACGTGGTGGCATTGGACAACAACCATCATGCAAAGAGAACTAAGACTCATTTTTCTACAGTACAGGCTAACAATAACCATCTCTCTCTGCATATATATTTATGCATACACACACAATAATACACCTACATACACAATGTGGTAGGGTGTGAGTATCATTTCCCACTCTCTTCTCAGTAAGGAGAACAGAAGTAATAAGGCAATATAATTTTCAAATAAGCATCATTTTCAAATCAAGTATAAGTGAAATACTTTTTCATCAGTCATCTACAAATAGCTGTTAAATAAAGCCTAAATAAAAAGAAAGCAGTATTAAACATTCAGTTGAATGTTAAGTCGTGCTCTGACAAAAACAAGAGAGTCAAAGTAAATTTATAGATCCAGCTTCCCACTACATTCTTTCTTCAAAGAAAATGTCAGCTTTTGATTATGTATCAAAATACAAGCAGAAATCTGTCAATACAACAGAAAAATATTTTTACTATGCCAGCCTCAAGCAAGATACCTGAACAGTCTTCTTGACAGAACCTAAATGGGTAGAAATGCCCCTCCACTGCTTGCCACCCTCACCAACACCTTTCCTCCTCTCTTTGTTGCACCTGTTTTTCTTTACCTTCTTATACTGAATGAAAGAAAAAGGACTTAGGGTCTTAGAAATTAAGTTCTCTAAGTTATTACTTTAGTCCCACAGCACCCAAAAGGGAAGGCAGTCCTGGACTGCATCTGCCATATATGAATTCAGCTCAGCCAGGAAGATGGACAGAAAGCCACTTCAGTCAGCTTCCTTCAGGAAGTGTATGAACAAATCCAGATAATCAAGTGAGCTGTGTTTTAACTCCTGTGTTTGCACAGCTCACTCACAACTCCAGTGTTTCAGATCTGCAGACCTGAATTCCCTTGGATCATTACCAAGAGACCCAAAGTGCTCCATGGGCTGCCTCTGTGCTGCCTGGTGGTGCTGACAACCACCAAGATGCTCACACATCCTGTGGTTTCGTGCCTGATATTAGCCAGCTTGCCTTGGCTGGCAGGAAATCTCGGGTCAGTCAGGGACAGCGTGGATGTATTTGGTAAAGGCCACACAGCTGCAGGAAAACCTCACACTAAGCACAATCACCACAGGAAACAAAGGCTTGGCTTAGCCATCATGTACTTAGAATTGAGTCATAAAAAGCCTACTAATCACAACAAGAAAATTACACCCCAAAATGCAGCATCTTCCTCTGCCTGACGCTTTTCCAAGCCTTCATCATCAGTCAGAGAGAACAGTGCCAACCATTGCTTACCAGAAACTGGATGGAAACATTCTCCATCTTCCCACTGGAGCCACCAGCAGGCCCTGCAAGCCTGAACGGTAGGTGTTAAGTTGGGAAGAATGTGTCTCAAGTTAGCATTTCTACTCCCAGGGCTGGCTTTCCTGCTTAAATTGCATTAGATTTAATACTAACACCTAAAAGCTTGAGACTGCTATCTCCTAGAAAACATAAATTCGAGTCATATTCTGACTGACCTAGAATACTTTTGTTCCAGCAGCTTCATCTCAGACTGAAATTTGTTATCTGAATGGGTATTTTATTAGATTTGTAGGTACTACAACATTGATGCATGCCAGGAGGGAAGCCCATATAATTAAAACACCATGAATAGAAGATCAACAGAAACACAATTATGAAGTACTTCAACAGAAAACAAATAGCACAAAACCAGCATGAACACTTTGATAGAAAAGCAGTATTCTATTTAACATCCATAATTTTGCCAATGATATAACATGGCAGACATCAGTCTCCCAGGTACTATGATTGAGATTGACCATCTAATAAATTATTTCTCCATGTAGGAAGAAAGAAGATTGCTTCTTAATTCAAAAAGAGTTCCACATGCATTTCTAGAATAACCCATTGAAATCAGTGGAAGCAAGAGTAAACTTACCCCAGTATATAATCTTTATGGCAAGCAGTATGCATCCTGCAGTATGAATGCAGTATGAAGGCAGGCAAAACTTTACACTAGTTATAAAGCTTTCTAGACAGGTATTTTAAATAAATATGGATTCCTCTGTATCAACAGGAAGAAAAAAAAAGCAGGGGGGGGGGCTGAAAAAAGATGACAACTATCTGGGAAAAATTAGCATTTAACCATCATTTATTCCAGCTGACCTGTGAACAATCCTCTATGCAAGGAAAAGAAGCAGGGACTGAGGTGATAACTTATTTGTCAAATGCCATCCCTACAATAAAGCTTAACACTACAACAGTACTACTAAAGGTACAGATTTGTGATTCTCCTTACTTGACTCATTTGTTAATGCTTTTACTCTATTATATTTACACTATATTCTTCTAATGAACATGGATGGTATTAGTGAGTGAAGAAAAGAATCAATCCTTCTGTTTATCCTACACTAGAAGACAACAACATCCTTACTTGCATGTTACATCAATTAAAGCAACGTAACAAATTCCAAGCCTTGCTGCATCCCTTTTTTTTAAATCTCAGTCCTCTCTCCAATAGCCAAATGAATGAAAAAATATGGCCTACATCATCATTCATTTTCACCTGACCAGTTCTGACCTTTTGGACTACTAAAGCCTGATCTGAACTCCACTGAAATCAAGAGTAATCCATATAGTCACATGAACTGTAGCTTAAGGAAGATACTGTTTCATTCAGCAGTAGTTAAACTGCTGATACATGAGATACTGGGAAAGCTCAGACTTAATTCCAGTAATTCGTGAAATTTTCTGGTTTTAAATGCACTTGTTCTGCTGATAAGATTTTACGAGATCTTATTACACAGCAGCTAACCGAGTACCAGCAATGGCGACTTTCTCATTTCCGTATTGATTGTTCCTCTTTCAGCTCTCCAGCAAATGCTTCAAAGTACGCTGTTTTTCCATCTTTGGAAAGCCAATTTCCATTTACTTCTTGTTCTTTATGTAAAAGCACTAACTGTGCAAAGGGGAGGAACAGCAACAGTTCTGGTGTTCTCCCTTCTTATGCAACCATCTTGATAAAAAACAGCCAGTGTCAGCAAGGATATGATCACAATCTGAACTGAATTTCAAATCAATGTAAGCAGAGCATATACTTTATACCCCATTACTTAATACTTATCAAGACTCATTATTCAGAACATTGCCATCCAACTGGTATGCTACACTAGTACTATACAAGTGGAATATACTACTACAGCAGACAGAAGTAAAAAAGCATCAGCAGAAATTATTCTAGAACACCCATTTTCCCCTTTCAATTCCTGCCCATACATACACGTACAATTTCTCTTGAAAACCTCTGTTCACTGCTCAGTTTAAAAAAAGAATACCAAGACAAACATAACTGTAGGAACTTTTTATCTAAGTACTAACGCTAAGTGTTTTAGCAATTGTAATAAAGACCAGGAATAGATTTTTAAATTTTAGGAGCACTGCAACTGAGACAAAACAACATATTTTGTGTGTAAATTCAAGCTAAGTTTAATTTAAATGGCAAAATTTGCCACACATAAACGACAGACATTTTTACTGTCAGATACAACCTATGAAACTATTTTTGTTCTTTCGGAGGATAAATTTTGACAGTGCTAAGGAGAAATATTTATTTTTATGAAGAGTTTACATTTTTGCCTGTTTAATTCAATTGTTGCATTCAGTATTAAAATCCTCAGGTGTCAAACAAAGTATATTTCACGACAAGGAAAGTCCTGCATCATGACAATTGTTAGTTACCCACATATCTAAACCCTCACTTTTCTGCACAAACACATTGTCCTTTCCTGCCACCCCAGGTTTTCACTTTTATGTAAAACCATTAAACATAACTGTCGTCCATACAAGTCTAACCATGATTTCATCTTGCAAATGCTGTCTGAGCAAAACCTTTTAAGCTTTCTTCCACCCCAAGAGAAGGGGGACGAGTACCAGGTTTTGGTCAAACTAATTTTAAAATTTGGGAATTTCACACATACAGGCTGAAAAAAAAGAGGCAGCTTTACTTTACAGCTTGCACTTAGGGAATGATTGGATATAGGCAATAGACAGATTCAAATCCCTAAACTAAATTTGGATTTAACTAAATATCTTCTGAACAGCTCTTGTAAAAAGGTCATTAAAACCAGACAGTCTTTAAAGAAACCATAAAACATTTTGGAAGAAATCAACTTTCTCCGTTTTGGGCTTTTGTCCTGCTAAGCCTTCTGACCCTGCAGTGATCACCAAAACTGCTTTTGTACTCTATCCCTAGTTTTAGTAATCAAGGCTCCCATAAAAGCCAGTTCACTGATAAAGCTCATTATCCAAAGAAAGGCAAAAAATGCATGGAAAGCAAGATGGGAGATGCAAAGAAGGATAAAACCAGGTTCAGCTGGACCACAGCTACCTTACCTTGTCCAGTTTCCTTCTCTACAACTATTTCTTTTTTAAACAGCTTTTTTGCAGTACTACTATTTGGAAGATACTCCCTCTTCAGTTTGTAAGCAGAAAGGACCTAGTCCAGCCCACTTAAAAGTTCTGTCAAGGACTAAAAAGGTTATTCATTAAAGCCTTTCTTATCACATCCTCTACATGGACTGCATCTCAAACAATGCACCTTTATCACATGTGTGGATTTTAGCTCATAAAACATCATAAATGATTTAACCTTGATCAAATAATTTAGAATTTCTCTGCATCTCCTAAGAGTTGCACTGACTGCAAAGCACATCATTCCAAATTATCTGTACTAACTTTTCAACATAGTTTCAATTTTACATCCACTGATTCAGAGAACAAAAAGCCTGGTCTAAGGGATCAAAGAAAAGCACAGACTTATAAAATTATAAAACAAGCAGCCCTTGCCTATATTCATCCAAAAGTTGCTGCTACCAAACACCACTGAAGCTTATGATTTATTTAGAAATAATGTGTCTTGAATAAAGACTGCCAGCTTGGAGATTGAAACAAAAGTACACGAAACCATAAACAGGGCTTCTGAGAGAGATCCTGGGGCACCTTTGACAATTTCTCCACTCTACATGTTAAATACTGCTGCCACTGAGGTTAGGCTACGTCTGCACAGAAGAATGAAATACACTACATCGGAACTATGCCCGCAGAATTCGGAGGCCTTGTTAAATGTGGCATTTCATTTCAGTTATTAGTCTCACATCTGCTGTAAATGGTGCTCCACAAAAACAGGCAGTTCATAACATTTGCAGAGTTGGGACCTGTTTGTGTAGCTGTATACTGCATGTTTTTACAAGTCTTTCTTCCTGATGTGCATTTGAGTTCTGACATTCTGAAGTGAACAGATGGATATGCACCAACACTGACTTGTCTGGGGTTTGGTGCTGGATCTAATAGCATAAAACAGATAAATCAAATATAAAAAATAGCAAAAAGAAAAAAATAAAATCACACGACAGGTGATGTTCTTTGGGAAAGATAATGGTTTTCAAAGATCTTCCCAATTGTATGCCCAAACTGGTAAGTATGGGGAGTTCAAAGTCCCCAAAACACAGACCAGGCTTCTACTGAACGATGACAAATGACAAGGTCTGGGAGACAAGCTACAGGCTCCCTATTTTGAAGCTCTGGCTGACAGAGACTAAACCAAGTTTGCACAGTATGAAAAATTAATTTTACCACAATAATTACAAAGGATTTCCTGACATGACTTTTTCCTGCCCCCCCTCCAGAAAACAGATGCTGATGCCTAAAAGCTGAAGCTGGTAATAGGGAGACAGGAAAATCCCAAGCAGCCAAAAAGAACCACCAAGCAAATTGGCACACAGCTTGTAAAGATAAAGTGGCCCGCTCAGCTCCTTTACAAAAATCACTGTCTCTTGAATGCCAAAAGATTATTTCTAACCTTTGATGAAAAGCTTTCCTGAGGCAGCATGATCGCACTTTTGCTTCTTATGGACAGCCAACAGAAATTTTCATCAAGGAAATATTTAAAAGGCATTGCATCTCTTTCTCGATTGAAAAGCACGACCTCTAACGACAAGTAACTGTAATTACATTTGTTAACCTGACTTCAGAACCGAAGAAAAGAGATATTTATGATAAACTCTGCACTGCGAAACAAGCTATGCAATGTATCATTAGTGGAAGTAAAACTGGTGTGGTTCAAATGGTGCAAACTCTTTCCAAAGAGTGCTGAGCTTCCCAAATGGTAGCAGCTTGTGTCCTTTGTGCTGTGTATCTACTCAGTAATTTGTGGGCTTGGTGTTTTCCTGCCAGCTGATAAATGGACAGAAGATCAAGAACTGTAGGTGCAAACAAATGAAATTTGTTAGGGAAGAGATTCCAGTAGAACTACCTCTGCAAAAGGAAAAATAAAAGCTTAGACTGCAGCTTCTGTTTGGAAGGTAAATCCTGCTGAATCTGCATGAATTCATTAAAAGCCATACTACAGAATATTGACTTACACCTTACTGGGCATTCTTTACATATTTCCAAATTAAACACTGTCTTTCAAGTGTATAAAAGCACCAAATAAGTTTCTTTTTATGCTGCTTGTGAAGTTTTCCGCAGTTCCAAACTACCCCTCTTATGATCTCTACTTGAACAGCTTTGATTTTTCTTTTTAAAGTCTCTAATTCAACATTTCTTTGGTCACTCTTTACATTAAGAAATAACTCAGATAACAGAAGGATAGAGCACACCATACCCAAGGAATGAATGTGGTTACAGGAAGCATGGAATAACACAGCAGCAACAGAAGAAGGCAATAATGATACCCAGTTTGTAAGATCTCTAGGAAATGTCTTGAAAAACAGTAGGTTACATACATCATGTTCAGTAAACAGGATTGCATAGTTTTCCCTGATTTAGTCATTGCAGTTTTTAGAACTCAATAGAACATGAAACAGTTTAGGTTGCTTTGATGATTCTCTTGATTGCAAAATGGCAGCAGAGCTGTTTTTAACCAAGCATCCACCAATGCACTCCTCCTGCCTGAGCTAATGGACTGCAATACAATAAGCATAGTTAATCCATCCTAGCAGATCCTTCAGTTTGGCTTTTATTCTTTTAACAGTACTTTGCTTCAGTACTGCAGAAAGAATATTATATATATGTAGAAAGGTGACACCACACTCCCTGCACTCACTCACCTTCAACCTTCTGAACTGGTATCAGGAAAGAGCTCTTTCATTACAATTTTTCCTTGATTCCAGAAGTTAAGTAGGCACTTTGTAACCACCAAAAAAATTCTAAAACTTTCTGTCACTTTACTGTTAACTCTATGAGATCTCATCTCACTGTTCTTATTTTTGCACAGTATTGGGCTTCTTTGGGTAGCTGAGAACATTTATCTCATCAGAAAAAGAAAGTTATTATAACCAGAAACATCAGAAGAGTGTTTCTGCTTGTCAAACACAACTTGGATTCGCCTTCTGCGTGTGCATAAGGACAAAGCAGCTGACAGTAACTGGCAAGTCAGCCAGGCAGAGAGCTCATGTAATGGTGAACACAACAGAACTGCTCAAGAGTCATATATAATACTCAGTTAACCACAAGGCCTCACCTAACAATGAACTTGTCCTAACTTTTCTGCGTAAGTGTACAAGTAGTTTATACGTTTATTTTTTAAGGTCAGGATTTTAAGAATGCAAGCAATCCCACACCTGCAGAAGGCACACATGAACTACATGTACCAGTAAGAAAATGCAAAAAAATTCTCAAATCTATAATCACCATAACCTGGCCATTCATTGAATCTGAACATTTATGAGCAGACCTGTATTACTCAGAGACATTGATTTTAGAGACACACTGTTGCTACTTTAACTGAATTTTCTATATTTCCGTATGTTCTTTTAAAAATGACTATTAGCAGTAAATTTCATGTTATAACAAAGGTTTTCACCTCTACAATGCTGTTTTAAACTTTGGCTTATATTCAGAGACATTTACTACCTTAGTATCTTGTCATGTTTTATGGAAGACAATAACATACACAATGATACTGAGTTTGGTGCTAACAACTACAAACCTCACAGGAAAAATAATTTCTGTTACAAAATAATACAAGCAAACACAACTTTTATAGTAACTTTCAATTACAAAATGATCAATTGCAACTGAAGTCTGGATTTTGATCTGCTAGTATTAGACACTAGTACTACTACGCCTTGATGAAACCATGCTTAATATTATTTTTAGCAAATTACAATAAAGTTTCCAAAGTTCTAAACAGACCCATGGAATCAGTAGAACAGAGTAACTTGACCATGGCATTCATCAGTTTAAACAGCATTTTTCTGCTGCAATTTATACATCTATATTTCTCCCTTTTTTTTCTTTATTGAGAATTGTTAATCTCCATAAATATTACTCGATAGGCTCAGTAGTGGAGTGAAAACCTAATCAATTCATCAGTTTAAGGGCCTTTGCATTCATTTTCATCTGAAATTCTGGAACCCCATCTACTGTTGTAACCTTTAAACCACATTTCCCAATACCACACAATCTGACAGTTAATCTCGGCTCAAGATGAAAACAGATGTTTAAATCACAGATTAAGTATTTTGACATGTCTGTCTCCTGAAGACTAGGTGGCACCTATTTCACGGAAGTCAGCACTATAAAGTACCAAATACTGAGCTACATCCATGCTTTCCATAAAAATGTCTTGACGCTTGTACATGGTGCAAGTTAAAAAATTAAATAGTCATCTGATTCCATCTTCCCACAGGGAGAACTAAGTCCAGCTGTGTATTGGAAGGACACAGTTTTACAAGTTATAACTCAGTTCTTCCAACACTGGTAGGGAGAGGTGTTCATTAGGTTATCTGTTCACTGTCCTTATCCTGCTTTGCCACTGAAGTTGGGAACTCCCCTACAGGAAAATTCTCAGTTACGAATAAGAAATACAGATTCTGTGCCTGATATCTGCATTTAGGCTTATCTCCTCCACATACCTTATAATAAACACTGAAAAATGGCCATGAAAAAGTTGCCAGAAATTTGAGATGTACACAGAGATCAGCACCTTTACTTAGTACTGATTCTTGTTAAATGATCCTTTCTCTTCTGCTACTTTTTTGAAACGACTTTGGACATTTGGGCTGCAAATGTGATTTACTGGAGTAGATTTAAGTGACTGCCACACTGCTACTTACTAAAAGGAGCAGAAGAAAGAAAGAATACATTAGACAAATGTATCAGAAATTACTAAGATGTAATTTATTTTGCCTTATGGCAGAGGAATAGAACAGACCTCAGAATCTGTTCTCTGTATTTCTGTAACTTTTTACATGGTAGAAGAAGTTTTTCTTTTAAAGAAATGCTTCCATGCTGTGGATATAATATACATAGGACCTGTTATTGCGGGTCCCAGAAGCAGAAGACTCTTAAGTTTAAAGACATCAATCCAATGCTATTAGTTGCAATAAAACAAAATTCCTCTAATGCCTAGTGCCCAAGTTTAAGTCCACTCTTAAGCATTATGAGAACCATGAACTAAGTTTAAATGAATCCCTGGATGAATGAAATATTACTTTAAACATTTACAGCACAGAATTATGAATCTTAAGGCTGAAATCACACTTGCAAGTGAAAACTGAGGTTTTTAAAAGTACCAAAAAAAAAAATTAGTAAAAGCCTGTGACACTGGAGCTGAAAGTAATTCAGGATACCTCATCAATCCAAACCAAACTATTCTGTGATTCTATGAGTAGGTAATTAGCAATTTTTTCTGTAACATCTCAATAATTAGGATATTATTTCATCACTAATATACCTTACGAGCCCACAAAATATTTTCTTTATGACTTACAGTCATCAGTGATTCTTACTGAGATACAAACCACAATTTGATTGAGAGTTTGGTTAAACATTTAACTACAGAGCTGTGAAACAGAAAAGATACTCAGTCTTGAAAAAAACTATGACCAAACATCATTATGGAAAATTAAGAAATAAAATAGTAGAGCACATACAAATGGTAGGAAGGAATACGGTGCAAGTTTTCCTATGTTTTACTACAATTACTTAGCTAATCAAATTCATACAGCTGCAGTTTTGAAAATTACGTATTAATGTTGACAATATGTTAGGAAGAAAAGCCTGAATGTGCCCCTATCTATTAGGGCTCTGTCTCCACCTTTCTAGATGCCCAAGGACTGTGACATCACTCTAATAGGGGATTTACTTTGATGATGGAGAAAAGCCAGTCAATTAATAATCAAAGCTCCTACTTGAGAAAATAAAAGCCAAGAAATATCCTAAGGCATTCTTCGCTAAGGTATATATTAGACTTTTCATTTTTAAATAAGAGCAAATATTCTAAAATAAACTTCTACTTATGACATGCTGAATTCAACAGACCCTATGACTCATATTTCTTTTGAATTAAAAGAAATGCACATTTCTCTAAGGAATACATGAACTGGTTCTATTCCATCCCAACTCAGTTCCCTACTGGCTGTCAATCTCATCTATCCTTCAGCTGGCATACATGTTTAATTTCTGAAACTAAGAGTTCATTTTCATGAACTTCTTCAGGAAAATATAATTAGATAATATAAAATTACATTTATATAATTTTACATGATTAGATTTCTGACAACTCATTCATGTGCTAATATGGCCCTCACATTGCAGAATCAATGTAGCTCACAAACTAGTAGTGGATTTCATCTCGCCAATACCTCAGCAAAGGATTATATATAGGAGAAATTGAAGGAAAGTATCAGCTAAATGATTCAGTTTTAGCAGGAGAGGAAGTCTCTAACTGATCCATCAATGTAAATGGAATCCCAAGTCAATATTCAGAATCCAAACTTGAAAAAAGTATTTTATTTTCACACCAGATAACACAGGAGAGAATTTGGCCCCTAGACCCACTTTCCTCTGAATCAACCAGATGATATGTATCACACTCCAGTTCCTCTTCAGGAGGGCAGTTCCTGCAAGTTGATACCTCAGTAAGCTTGCCTTACTCTTGATGTAATAACAAATAAAAGCAGCATAAAAAAAAATAGCAATTGGCTTAGACAAGCCAATTCACAGCTTTAACGATTCACAGAGATCTTAGCAATGATTTGACACCAAATTAGCTGCTATCAACATTGGCTGAGTTATTGCTGATTTATAGTTACCTCTAGTTTGATAAAATTTTCCATTCAGATTTAGATACAAAGAGTTCTGAACTAAGCAAATCTTGATCAAAGTTTTCTGACATCACCAATTAATTAACATATAGATCTGATTTCTTTCAGACCTCCTGAAATTGAGTTTTATATAAGTGGTTTTCACCTTCTGATTGTCAACGCAAAATTCTCAATAAAGACACCATCAGAGAAAAAACGTCAGCTAAATATCACAACTCTGCCTGACAAATTATTAAGCTTGCTACAAAAAGAGGTAAGAAATAACCTAAGTAATTCTACAGGAAGGACAGATTATCCTTAGCTCTTTATAAGACACTAATAAGTCTCCAGGAGACCAAAGTGAGCAGGAAAAAAAAAAAAAAGACACATAATATAATAAATGCAGTGATAGCTCAGAATTCTTTTGAAGCCTTCCTCAGTAGTGCCTATAAAAAATCAAAGCTCCTCAAAAGGAAAAGCTCAAACTTCTGGAGGAAGGGTAGTTATAACAACCAAGAAAAAGGTGAAAGCCTTTGAAAGCTCACCTCACCACATACAAAACAAAATTCCTTAACTACGTTTCTTCGCAAGAAGCAGAAGCAATCCCATGAGTTTTACCAAAACTTTTCCACAATTTGATCAGACAAAGAGCTCCTCCCCGCCATTAAGTACATCTGAGTTTCAGACTGCAAATAAAGTATTTCCCTTGACTTTGCACCCTACATGAAATTACAGGGGAATGTGGAAGCTGTACAGAACTAGTTACTTTTTTTTCTGTTTGTTTTAAAATACACCATTTGGATTCTTCTGCAAACTAAGTTTGGATCTTTTTCCTGATACCTTTCTTAAGAGACTAAAAGCTAAAGACCTATCAAACTATTAGTCTATCCCTGTAAGCAACCCAGCAAATGTCTTCGCTTTGGTTTTAAGCCTGCTACTCTAAATGTCCTTTTTATTTATAACTCCCCGACATTTTCTCAGAAGCATCTCAAAGTTCCATGATTGACCATACTTCCCCTCTTCATCTCTCCTCTCTTTCAAGGGCTTCTGGTTGCTAGCTTTGACTTTGAATAGAACCATCAATTTGGATATTGCAGAGATTCGTCTCTCTCAGTTCATTTACAGGTTCTGTTTTGTCTATCTCATCAGCTGCTGGGTATGCTACAGCTTGCATTAGTATTTTAGAACATAATAGAATGTTTCTGCAAAGTCCATCGCCTGGGTAAAGTGCCGTTTGTTATGTTTCTGTGGTTCTGACAGCATTCTTTTCAGGTCCAAATTTTGCTTTTGTTTATCCCAGATCTTGTCCATCCCTTGTCTGTAACTTGACTTCCCACTCTCCCTAAACTGACACCTAAATCTTACTTCCCTTATCCAAGATCCACTGAATCTTACTCACGTCTTTAGGACAAACAAAAAATCTACCACATACTATTAAACATTCATAATTTTACAAATCCAAATAATTTTTCTGCTTAGTCAGTGTCACCCTGGAAAGCAGAAATCTGGCCTTTCCCTTGATATCCTGCAATATCTTTCCGTACATCACTAAATTAACATATCTTCCACTGTTCACTAGATTTCAATCCAAAGAAAGATTGTCACTACACACAGCAGATCCACTCATTTGACTTTAATTTATGGGTGTGTTTCAGTATCTTCTTCCTGGCACATCTCTCTGACTTCTCATTTTGTCTCCTAGAACACACAGAAACCTTTCCTAACATCCCTTCTGAAACATTACTCACTTAAAACCTTGTCTCACACATCCGTTTTCTTCTAGGTTAACTCACTAGAGAATTCAGCAAGTATTAAAGACACCATGGGAAAAAGGCAGTGAAACGTAAAACTGCGAATTTTAACACAAACACATTGCGATAAAAACTACTGCTGATAAAAAAAACTTGACATTTTTCATGGTTTTATCCACATCATTACAATATAAGCTCTGACAGCAAAACACATTCAACTTAGCAAGAAAACACAACTTAAGCAATTGGATATTGGCCACATATTTCCATCACCTTGTTTTCACTTTAAAATATTTGCTCTAACAAGATTTAGCCTAAGAAAAAGAGGCTATTTAGAAAAGAGAACAAAGACTGCAGGCAGCTGCTTTGTTTTTTCTCTCTGCAATGACATTTTCACCCAAACCAAAAAGCTTTACAAATACTCCTTCATCTGGTGCATACTTTTATGAGCAAAAGCTAACTACAAAGCTAAATTTTGTACAAGATGTGCTTTGCATCTGTATAAAGAATCACACTGAAAGTGTTTTGATTAAATGTACACCATGTATTTAAGGATAAATCTTTATCGTACTTCTGTTACACTCTTTGAAAACGCCTTCACTGAGATTGATTGCTCTCAACAGCATAAAAACAAAGAGCCATAGACCAATGCCAGTTACTTACTGGTGAGAAAAACAATATGCATCAACAACAACTCAGCAGCATCACCTAAGCCTGTATTAAAGCCACATCTACATTCATTCTTGGCAGACCACAATCACTTTTAAGCACAAGATGGACAAGTAAAAAGCATACATAAGAGGACTGTAGTTGTGCCTCCATTTATAGAAAACGGCTAGGAGAGAAGTACAAAAATTGAGTGATATTGAGGCAAACTACAGGCAGCTGTCACACAGACACAGCTCATATCCTCCTCACACTCGCAACAAACCTCTCTTCCTCACTTGAATCATCAGCAGGACTTGACCTTAAAGCATCCTGTCCCTTAACACAAAATATCCCAGGGTGAATAAAAACTAGACATTAAGCAAACAAGTGACAAACAGATGGAAGGTGTCCCTGCCCCTTGCTTGGAAATCGTTGAGCTTTAAGGTCCCTTCCAACCCAAACCATTCCATGATTCCCAATCCCCCAAATCACCCATTGGAAGGGACTTGCTGGTGCTATTTACAGTAATGGATGCACTGAAAAATCAAAGGTGACATGGGACGCATGGACACCATGATGCAGAAAGGGCACAAAACC
>WYDI02028474.1:0-19040 GCA_009867235.2 Psittacus erithacus
ATTTTCCTCAGCAGCTCCTTATCCATCCAAGGAGGTCTCCTGGCCCTCCTGCTGCACTTCCTTCTAGTTGAGATGCAGCACTCCTGAGCTTGTAGTAGGTGATCCTTGAATACCAACCAAGAGTCTTGGGCCCCCTTGCCCTCTAGGGCTGTATCCCATGGAGCCTTACTAAGCAGGTTCCTGAATAGGGCAAGGTCTGCTCTCTTGAAGTCCAGGGCAGTGAGCTTGCTGCACGCTCTTCTCACTGCCCTGAGGATCTTGAACTCGACCATCTCATGATCGTAAGATGCTCTTACACAAGGTAAGAAAGAGCAGTTATGCTGAACCTGGCCAAATGCAGTAGCTCATCAGGGTAGCTGTTAACAGATGCATATAAGGAAGAGACATAAATACTGTGAAACTACAGAAGTATATGTCTGCAGTAATCCCAAAACATCTGACTCAGCGCAGGATTTGGCTTTAGCCATGGCAAGTGATGTGCAAAGGCAGGGAGTGTATCACCAGTGTGCAAAGAAGGACCGTTACTACTAGCAAATACAGTCTGCAGCCCAGCAGTCTGTTTCAAAATGCGCATAAAGTAAAATCATGGATTGCATTTGAGTGTAATTATTTTGAGGACACGTCTGTGTTTCCTGAAGTTTTCATATTGAACTCCAAATTATGATCATTAATGATAGCGCCTACTGTGCATCAGGCACTTTGAGATACAGTGCCCTGAAGTCGTCATGTATGCAGCACTGTTATGAAGTCTAGCGTTATCAATATTGCTGTTGTCTGGAATGGTGCTTTTTCATAACCAATTGCTATGGGAATTGAAGTGAAGTGATAATGTTTCATTAGGCTTTGGGCCATGGAAACAATGATTACCAATATTCTTTGTAGTGTTTCCCCTCTGCTAATAACAGTGGAAGGGAGGGTAAAGACAGTGCATGGGACTCTGCAGGTCTCAGCACTCTTAAAATCTCACCTTCCTCAGGCTATGACACACTCAACTTCATATTTGCATCTGAAGGAGTGCTAGAAATAAATTGTTCAGCTAGTTTGCTGGTTGTGGGATGACCAGTTTGTGCCCACTTACAAATGGGCAAATTTAAGGGAGATGCATTTTTTTTGGAAGTACATTAAAAGTGACAGTGTTGAAGCTCTGAAAGCAAGAAGTTCTGTGGCTTCTCAGAAGATAGTGGGGCAGCCTGGTGCCACTCTCTCTCAGCTGCTAGCTTTTGGAAGGATTAGGGCTTTATTCTGCTTTAAAGGAAACAGTGCTCTTTTCTTTAGAAAAATGTACCATGTCTACTTTCATTGTTCTATCTTTAATCTCAGAGGGAAAAATCCTCCTATAAAACATTGTTAGAGAGGAGATGTCTAAATAGCACTTAGGTTTTTTTAACAGTATAACATTGATTAACAGTCTCCTATTCCTTCCCAAAAAATGGATAAAGATGGCTATAGTACTTGTGATAAAAAGAATATGGTTTAGCGATAAGAAACATTAGTTTTTATATGGCTGGTTGTATTTATTTTGCTGAAGTTTTGGTCTTGTCCTTGTTATATCTGGATAATGCAAGAGGCTGCTTAAGGTAAGAACTGCTCTTTTTTTGTTTTCATCAGCTAAAATAATATTGTGTTTCATTATGCTATCTCCTTTTTATATGAAGTAGGGCTGCATTGGCCATTTCAGATAATATTAGAAATATTCTGAATCCTCATTCATTCTTTTGGAACCCAACCAGCCACAGACATGCTAGAAATTTGGCTGGTAACCATTCAAATTAAAACTCCGATTTTGTACTTTGCTTTATTTTCTTGGGCAACAGCAGGGCCCTCGCTTCCTTTCCGAGCAATTCTGGGGATTTTGTCTGCTGTCCTTTCAGGAGACTTGGAGGAGGCAGCTGTTTGCACCAGTAATAATACAGAGGAGTTGGGACAGAGTTGTGATGATGCTTAGGAATATCTACAGTCTTGAAAAGATTGTGGAGAGAGGGAGTTGCTAGATGAAGAATCATCAGAGCTGGGGAGTGGGTCAAACTGTCATAGACAGCTCAGCTGCAGGGGCCCATTTTGAGTGTTGGTGGTGAATTAGATAAATGTTAGTTTAATAGGCTATACAGATGTAATTCATATATCTGTATCACATGTTTTCTGATGTGTGCCTGTCATACTTTCCATGCACTAAGTGCCATGACCAGAACTGGAGTAAGGAGGTGCAATGGTATGCGCTTTTACTGGAAGATCATGAATAAGAGTAAATAATGTCTATAGTGAGTGGTAGACCTTACTGATCTGTAGGAAACAGAGAAGGGAACAGTGCATACTCTGTTTATTGAAAGCAATCAACCAGAATAGTTTAATGTGTAATGAAATTGATGCACTTGAATGTCATATTCCATCTGAGAACTGGTGTATTTGACTGTGTCAAAAAAGGGCGTCCAAGTTTAGTGAACAGCAACTAAAGGACTGTGAATCAAATGAGGTGGATCTATTAAAATATTCTGAGGTTTATGTAAATGTTTTATGTATTCTGCATGTAAAGCATATTTTATGGCCAAAAGCACTGAGCAAGATAGATATTCCCCCCCCCCACCCTAAGTCAAAATGAAGCACTGGGTTAATTAAAAGAACAAAAATGTTGCACATTGCAGCAAGTACAATGTTCTCTGTGCTGTTATTTCTTAAATACATCATTCAGGCTACTAGACATGAATAATTTCTGTTTTCTTGTTAAATGAAAATTCTCAGTTCTAATTTTACCATTATATCTTTCTTTGCATTTCTAGTTAGTGCAGCCATTGTCATGAAAAAGACCCCCAAAAAGGATTTATTTTATTTTATTTTATTTTTTCTGGTTTATTAATTTAATGGTTGGTATAATGTGTTAAAGGGTATAGCCTTCCTCTGTTCCTAACTGGCTTTCTCTCAAATAAAATGTAAAGCATGGCCAGGTTTGTTGTAAGCACCACTGGATAAAAGAAGAGGTACCTGAGAGAGGTTTTGGTGGAGCACTCAGCAGCAGCTGTTGTGCGAATATCCTTTGAAACATTTCCTTTTGATCACCACGATGCTATACAATTTAATAGAAATTCCTTGTCATTATAACTACCTGGCCTCCTGAATTCACAGCATTATCGTGGGAAGCTTAAATGCCACTATTCTGTATGCATGATTGGGTTCTTCTGCCACTGCCTTTTATTATTGTCACTTCGCCCCGCCTTGACATTAGTAAGTGCAGTAGAAGAACCTCTCAAATAAGTTCTTGCTACCATTTAGCACATCATTTTTCAGAGGTGTATAGAGATGGTATGAGTTTCTGAGGGCCTAGGTTTGTCCTTACATGATGGTGATATGAGGAAGCAGAGGGAGCGATCAGCAGCTATGGCTGTACTTTCCTCACAAAATAGGTATAACTTGTGATGTAGGACTTTGGACCCTCCCGGGCCTTTTGTCTTAAACTCCAGTCTCACAAAATTGCCCCATATCTGTGCAGAGGGAGGTGAGATGGGTTTTTTTCTTCCTTCTTTGGAGGGTGCTTTAAGGCTGCCCTAAAAAAGAAGGTGATTGCAGTAGCAGCCTTCCTAATGAAATCTTCATTAGGGAATGGGTTGAGGCCATCCATCATTTCATGGGAATAACTGAAATGGTGTTTGGCAGCAACAGCGCTGGCTCTCTGGAGCTGAATTGAAACTACAGCCTCAAAAAAAAAACAACGTACCTTCATCCTTTTCAGCCAACAACTTCCCCAGCCCCCTAGTTTCCACATGCTGAGGGGTGTAGCTGTTTATGTGTAGTTGAACAGCGAGTCTTCAAGAGCTCTTAAGGATTAAACTCATTTTTTCTTTGGGAGGAAAGAAAAGCTCCAGACACTTTGAGTTTACTTTTCTGGAATTGGTGTATTCATACAGCTCCTGTGCCGCCCTGGGAAACAGGTAACCGCCCAAGCAGTTCTCTTGCTCATACAGTGGTCAACCCTTGATGACCAAGGTATGGAGGGGAGTTTCATAAAAGGAGTATTATGTACTTTTTCTCATTAATGTCTTTCTTTTCTGAACAAAATTGTCAGAGGGGAGATTTTAAAGGCTTTTTATTAGGGCAGCATATGAGACCTTTGTTAAACTCAACTCCCCTTCCACTGCCAACTGTCTTAGGAATCCCTGGGGCAACTCTGTGCACTACCGCCGTATCCACAGTGTGCAATTGTTGTGCAGTGTGGTTGGAGTCATTGCTCATGCGTGCTATACTGTGTCACAATGCATAGTAAATCCAAAGCATTGAGCCATGAATGTTTCAGCCAAATGATTTGTGCAAAACAATTAATCCGGCATTTCCTGTGTTGGGATTTACATGTGGACATGTCAACTGTTCGTAAAGAACACATAAAGTATGATGTTCCTAAATTGAGTTTACCAAGCATGTGCAATGGTTACGGGCGTAGATTTCTCTCAAAACAAAGTTCTCAATAAAACTTGTTGGAGTCCACAGAGGGGGAGAAGTTCATAAGGCATGGGTAGGATAAGTAGCATTGATGTCACTGATGTCATGCACTGAGTCTCCTTATTTTGCTTGCAATTTTATTTTTTTAGGTTTCATTTGTATCATTAATCTTTTCATCAACAACTTAAAGAATAGTTGTCTTTCAAGAGTAAATGCTTGCATCAGTACCAAACTTTTTCTTGAGGTAAAACTGCTGCTTCATGGAAAGCATTTTCCTTTGGAGTAGGCTTTGTTTTTCTGAGAAAGAAGTGACTTGCTGTTGTGCTTTCTTATACATAGACTATAATTGTTTTCAGTTGCAGATAGTATGCTTTCCAAAGCACGACATCATATTTGTGGAAAACATTTGAGGTGTTTTCCTTGAAATTAATAACTAATAAAAAAAACAGAAGAAAAATCCCATGCTATTGGAGTTTGTTACATAGCCCTTAGGAAGGAAAGATACACTCTGGCTTTGCCTGAATTCCTGTGAAATTAAAGCTCTTTCATTGGACATAGCAATTACTTTAATTATAGCACTGGGGATTTGGATTTAAGCGGGTCTGCAGGGCTCTGCCTCACACTCAGCATTATTTATGTGTGCTGACTTCAACTTCAGCTGAGATGTTCACAGCCAGAGAGAAACTGCCTCTCTAAAGTGACCTTCCTAGTGATAAATGCTTGTCCTTTGGGAGAAGAGATTGGGTGGAGGAAGAAGGAAAGGCAAAGATTGGGAAATGTTACTCTCTGTTTAGCCTGGACAGAGGGAGGAGGAGGGTTGTGCCTGGTGCGGAGCCATCCCTGCATTTTCCTGTGCTTGGCGGCCAGGCAGCCATTCTTTGCTTCTCTTCGAGCTCACCTTGCTGTATGCTGACAAGGTGGCAAGGGGAGCTGCAGCTACAGAAGTGGAAGAGTGCATGTGCAAAATGGCACTGTCGCCACTAGTGTTGCATTCAACTACCCCATGTTTCACCAAGGCAGGTATCTCATTCCTGTTCATTTTGGCACACGAAGGAGGGAAATGAACTCTTAATTTTCTGTCTGGTACCTACACTAAATGGGCACTGTCCATGTTTATCGCTCATTTCCACCTTGCTCCGGCATGGAGATAGAAAGTGATAGAAAAGATACTAGTAAACTATAAGTCCAGACAGTCCAAAATGGATAATGCGCATTCACTGTGGGTGCACACATTTCTGATGTGTGAGTAACAGGAGCTCTACTTGTCTCTGAAGGAAGGGTCCTAATTTCTTAAGCATGTAAGCTTCAGCCACCCTTCAGAAATGTAGAGCAGATGCAACTGTGAGAGCACACAGTTGTGTTGTTAACTGGTGAATCACCACATTGTTCCGCCACACTGAGTCCCTCCTTGTGGTGCAGGGAGAGGAAGGGAGAGTGCTTGTCCCTACAGCAAATTCAGAGTGGATGTTGCCAACAGTAGGAAGCAAGATTGGAGGTCTGGCATGATGGGCTGTATCTGAAAACTGGGATACAATGTGCCAGTGTGCCTGTGTTGTAGGGAAACCAGAAAACGGGACATTTGGAGAGGATATTGCTGTTGTTGCTGCTGTTGGCTTCCTGAGGTGACAGCAGGTGTGTTAGTGAGGACTCTGCCTTCTTCCCCATCATCTGGTGTCTTTTTTGTCTGGCTGGACTAGTAGTACTGAGCTATGGATGTGCCCAGAATGTGGTGGCATGGGCACCAGGCTGCCCAGGTTGTTGTGATAGCAGGATTATGAGCATGTGCAACTGTGGCAAGTCGCATAAATTCTGTGGGTTTCTGCTGCTGGAGGTCAGGAACAGAAAATTGCACAAAAACTGTAGTATGATTGAAATTGCCAGGAACATTTGAATTACAGAATCACTGAGCCCCCAGACTGTAAAATTTTAATGTTACTACTCACTGGAGTAATTGAGTTGAAATGGCTTGCAAGAAAGCACTCAAGTAATTGTCAACTGGAGAAAGTATTGTCTGTATTGAAGTTCCCATGTTCACTTTCTGAATAGGAAAGCTAGTTCAATGCCCTGGGATGTCCATCAGGAATGACGCGTCAGCCAGGCTAGAGCGTGGAGCTGTACCTCATCTAAGACTGCTGCAGTTGGTGGGAGAGAAGAATGCAATATTGAACGATTTCCTGTGCAGAGCCCTGTTTGTAAATGAAGTTCAGCATTTTGCAGTGTTGGTGCATATCAGTAGGGATGCAAATATAAAGGTGACTCAGGCAACCTGAATGTTCCTGTAACCCATCCACCCATGGTGCAGGCATATTAGGGAGAGGAGCCTAGAAAGGATGCTGCGCAGTTAGCTGCAACAAATTAACGCATTGTTCCCTGAGCTCCAGAACTAGCAAAGCTTAGTTTCCTGCAAATTTTCCTGGAAAGTTGATTTATGGTAGTTGATCTATGAAAGTTGATTTATTAAGCTCACGAGATCTGAGTGAAACTTTTCCATGATGAAAGCATTTATAAGGCATCTCTCCTATGTATATGCTCTGCTGTCTAACAAAGTGTGAACACGTGCAAGTTTTTTTTCTTAGAGCCGAGGGAAGTTTCTTGGTTTCTCGTCTCCCTTTATAGCAAAAAAGTGTAGAACTATAGTTTACCTTTGTAACCCTTAGCTTTCTTTTGAGTTTGGCAGTAAGCTGCCATTATGTTAAATAATGTTGAACACAGAGAAACAGTATGTTTGTCTTATTTTCCTAGGAAATAAACCAGCCACTGTTTACTGATAGGAGATAGGAACAAAGCCTACTTTTGTTTTTCTAGTCAACTTCCAAACATAGACAGGGTAAAAGAAGACAAGCAAAAGTGAGTAAGTGTGTATATGTGCATGCACACATTGATGAGAGAGGCTGTTCCCATGGAGCTATTCCCTCCTTCTCTCTAGCATTCAGGTAGAAGAAAATGCTCACTCTGAGCTGCAGGTTGTCTTCCACTAGAAAAAAAATCTGGGAGATTAGTAGTTGTGTTTCCTAAGAGCTTAGCCAAACAAGAGCAACTGCTCCATCCAATTGAGAAATGAAGCAATAATTAGGTGAAAAAAGAATAACATAGGGCACAGTTAATTGCTCAGCTAATTGTGCTGTAGTGCAATGGATGAACAGAGAGAGCCTTGAATGAATATGAGACTGAAAGCAAGTGAAGATCTTGTGGAAGATACTGTACTTCCATTTACAACTGCATTAGCTAAGCAGCAGGGTTATGAGAGTGGTATTTTTTCTTCCTATTTGTGTCTGCCCAAAGTGCTTATCTGTCTTTATGTCTGTGTATTGGTTAGCCCTAAGTAACAGTGAATATACCCTTCTAACTTGTGTTGAAGTGTTGTAATAGAAACTGTCTAAAATCAGGTTTGAAAATGAGGCATATGTTTAAACAGTTTTCTCCCATCAGTGATTCTGATGAGACTGAAATGTTCTTGCTAGCCAAAGAAGAGTGAGCAAATTCTACCTCAGAGTCATTTGCAGAGATTTTCATGGTGTCTTTTATTCATCTTAACTAGATGTCTCTACTGTCTCAGTTAAGCAGTTAAGCACTGATGGAGAAGAGGAACTTCTTTCCCTTTTGATAAAGTGCCTTGAAAGAATACCGGTTGAGGTTGAAATACTTTCTGCTCCAGTGATGTAAAGCAGCTGCTAACTCACTGTAACCATTCAACTGAACTGGATATATAATGCTTTTCATTGCTTTGATGATGTAAGGCAGCTGGAAAAGACCAGTGAATCTGCTCCTTTAAATGAAATAAAATATTTTGATAATTAAAAGTTCAATACTACTTTTATCTCTGTTTGACATTTGTTTTTTTCTTCAACACCCTGTTTATAAAGACCAGATTGTGCCCAGGATTTCCATAATCTGAAATTAAAGGGAATGTTTACGAAACAGAGTACTCCTCAAACTGAAGAAGGACAGCAGAATTCAGCTGTGGAAGAAACGTGAGGAATAACAACCTTAAAGTGACAACCTGTTTGAATTAGGATGAAAAACTGTTTAACTCTTGTTACAGGCCAAGTACAACCTTATTAGACATGTATTCTGTTCATACTGTCTCTTGGCCTGCAGCTGAACCCATTTGCTATTGTTACACAAAATCCATGCAACCCTATCAGTAGCCAGCATTGTAATTAAAGGCCTAATCCTGCTGTATTTGCTTAGAGTGTATTGCATCTCCTTTTTCCTCTGGAGCCTTTCTGTAGGATCCATCTTCACAGGACAGAAGGGCCTGTCTGGGTTGAACCCCAGCTTTCTAAGTCAGCATATGTATCTGTTTTATCAAAATAACTGTCACACCTTTTGTTGAGAAAGTTCATCTCTTTTTGGATTTTTTCTTTCAGCTGTACGTTCTTCTTGGCAAGATAAATGTGCTGCATTTTGGAAGGTTTTGTAGTTGAGATGGAGGTAAATAGATTTCTCCCTCTTTACTTATGCAATCTATTTAGTTACTGTAAAAAGTCAGCAATTAAGGCAGGCCAATGTAATACTTCATATGGTTATGAATAAGTAGAAACATAAACAGTTTTTTCTTTAAAAAATAATAAAACAACTAACATTAATCCTGTTTGCTAGTGAGAAATGGTGATGGTGGAATGCCCAGTGAGGATGCATTGAGAAAGAGAGGCAGAAGCAAGTTGTAGTTTCGTAGAAAAGCCTGAAAAATGCCAAAAGGGGAAGCAGTTGTGTCATGTAGATGGACAAAGCGGGTTGTGTCTTGTTGTTTTGTTTTCCTGCTGGCATGTTTTTCCCGTTGGTTTGCCTGAAAAGCAAGCTGGAATGCTCCGCAATGAGCTGCCCTCTGTGCGGGCAGCATGGCACAAGAGGGCCTAGCAGCAGGTTTGGCGTATGGTGATTGATCCCTTCATTTAGGAGGCATAATGCCTTCTGAAGCAAAGAGCAGATCAAAGACTTTAACGATTGACAGCAATTTATGCCGCTTTTGTTTTTAATTCCCTGACTCCTGACATTTTAAGACGGGCCTTTATAAAAGAAGGATGCCGTATCCTCCTTCCATAACGGAAAGCTGACGGAACTGTGGAGACCGATACCCAGATTTCAGATATATTAGTTTTTGTTTAAATCTGAGGTTCAGAGGTTTGTGGGCATGCTGTTTCTGTTATTAAATCATTATGCACCTACCTGGGGGGAAAAAAGCCAACAGTCTTACCAGGAGTGCCTCTATAAACACTTCTTACTCTCTGTAGTATAAGGCTAGTATATTAAAAATTCTTCAAATAGCTGACTTCAACAGGTGTTTTATTTGAGCAAACAAAACAATAAATACTAATATAATCCCTGTGGAGCTGGCATTAGGCTTTGTGGGAAATGCATAATTTCCTTTACTAAATGTAGGAAGCTGCACAAATTTAATTTCTTCATTTTTGTCATTAATACCAAGCCATCCCGGAGCAATTTGCTCCTTGAGGCTGAGGTCTGAAACCTGTTGCACACAGTTATGCACAATTTGTTTTTCTGTGGTTTATATTATGTTTTTCTCTCTTTCATTGGTGCAGATGCTCTCAGGGGTATCTGCCAGCCGAGGTGCAGCATGAAGGAGAGGAGCCTGACAGCCCTTCCACCCTGGGAGTGGGTGTTACGCCATTGCACTCCCAGGAAAACAGCAAGCAGTCTCTTTTCTGAGTGGTGCCGGATATGCTGCAGCGCTGCACTCGTGGCCAGCTGTACTATCAGTCCCTGCAGCACAGCATAAAGCTATTATAGTACTTTTGGTTCCTTGCTTCTGGAAGGCCTCTTAATTTAAGGACTGGTTGGTTTGTTTGTTTGTTTTAACCTAGACCATATGTAGGTTTCAGTGTCAGTGGCTGTATTTGACATATCCTGGAAGGATGATGTCAACTTAAAAGTGCACTTTGCTGAAAAGATTTTGCCATTCCTTTATGTGGCAGAAGCCACAGTGTTGTCCTGGGGTCTTCAAAGAGGGGGATGGTGGATTTCCTACATTGCTGCCGCTGCTATGCCAGGTGAGACAGGGGCCAGGCAGGACCCAATGTCATAACGTACATACAGCCTTTGAAGTTCCTAACTCAGCTGTCTGTTTTAATGGCAAACAAAAAGCAGTCCTTAAAAAAAATTAGGTCTGAAATGTAAGTTAATCTAGGCTATTTTCTATGTACAAAACAAAGCAGTGATGACTTGTATTTTTATTCTCCCTTATATATGAGTAAACTTCACTTACATTAGTATAAAGCTGTGTTGTTGCTCTCACATTCTGATGACAAAACTGATACTAAAGGGATGTGGTCTCCAGCTTAGGTGGACCAGCAACATCACCCAGGATGGCAAATGCTGCCTTTTTATGCCTACTATAAAGCCTGAGGTCCTACCCATTAAGAGATGATGGCTGAACTGTGGAAGCCATTAGAAAAGCCCATCACTATATTTTATTGTTCTCATAAAGTTCATGAATTAAGATCCGCATTTTAAGCATCATTTACTGTTAACTTCTCTATTAACTATTTATGTGTCTTCAGAAAGAAAGTGGTGGTGTAGTGGTTCTCAGGGGGTTTGAACGATGCTTGATTTCTAACATGCAATTTCTGTTCAGCTTGACAGAAATCTTTCCTAGCTTTGAACATGTGTTTGTAAGAAGATTTCAACTAAATTAGGTCCTTTTTATGCTGACAGACTAAAGAATAACCATGTCAATGTGGGAATCCAGTAACCCAAGTATAGCTAGAAGTTTGACAGTGTTAAAAAGTTGGGGAAAAAAAATAAATGTTTAGTTATAATAGGAGCCGGCACAAGCACAAAAAAGCCAAATCCCCGAAACAGAGGGCTATATTTTCAAAAGTAATTCGAAGCAACATTTGATACATGGTTTCCCAACATTGGTTAAAAATGTTCCTTACTTTTCTCTAGGTGCATTTGAGATCAGTGATGTGCATTCTTTTTATTGTTTCTTATAGCCTTTCATCCTGGGAGTTACAAACAAGTGTTGTGCTTTAGCTTGTACATAGCCCATCATCCCATTCAGCATAATTAGGTGTTGAACCTGCATGGTCAAGTTAACATTAATTCTTTGTTTGTTTTTTTATAGTCAGTTCAGACTTAAGTAATTGACTGACTGCTACCATGAAGTGGAACCACAGCTTTGCTACTTTGTATCAAAGATGTAACCGAAGCTTAGTGACTTTGCATCAAAAAAATGTAACCAAGGCTTTGCTAATTGTATCAAAAATGTAAAGAGGCTTTCATCACCAGATTTGCTTGCGTATGCGGTATTTAGGGCAAAAGATTGGGAAAGGTATTCCTTTGGAACTTAATTTAGGTCCTGTTAGTGGTAGAGGTTTTCAGATAGCTAGTGTAAGTTAGATCAGAAAAATGGTCAGCTGGTTAGGATATCATTGGTTTACATACTTGAAATGACGGAAACAGAAATGCGTTTATATATTTACTCTTCTTTTTTTTTTTTTTTTTTTTTCCCCCCGGGTTCTGGTTTGGTTTTGGGTTTTATTTTTCTGCTTACTGTCTGGTTTAGAAATACAGGTCCTAGTGCTGCATATACTTTTCAAGCCATATCTGCGCGGTAGGGGCTACTCATGAAAAGGAGTTGTTCATCTGCCCTACTCTGAGCATTACACTCATCCCTTTAATGTCATCTGACAAGAAAAGGCCAGATGCTCAAAACCAAAGAGGATTGCAGGGAATGATATTGAGACCTGTATGAGGATGAGGTCTGAAGGGGTGGTACCACTTTCAGCTGGGACAAGCAGATCAAGCTGTATTTCACTTAGCAAACATAACCCAAACTCTAAGCCAAAAAATTCTTGAGATGACTTTAGATTGCAAAGTTAAATTTAGTGTAGTTGCTTAGAATGACTTCCTCTCATTTCTACCTCTAAAACGTTAAACATAGGCAAAGCAGGAAAGAAAAATGCTTTCAAAATCAGATACAGTCCTCAGGCTAAGGTCTGCAATCCACACAATCCTACTTGCCTGTTCACATGGACTTTAGCACTAGGGGCAGGTGCTAAAGCAGAGCAGTTTTGGATTATGATAATTGAGGTCTTTATGACAATAGTTTAAATGTCGCTCAAATATACTGGAGGGAAATCATATGTGATGAGGTACCTACTCCCTACTCTTGCCTTTCTGCTACTGTGCACGACTAGGGAAGGTGAAGGGGCTGTCATCCCCTGCATGAGGGGCTTCATCCCCTGCCCGAGGGGCTTCCTCTCTACACTAGTATTCAGTTTAACCACGTACTCCAAATACCTCACAGAAATGTTAATATTTCCGTTGTGAACCTGAAACTTCAATAAATGCTTTTCTTTTCACTGTGTGCAGTCTGGACCAAACCTGGAAATTGTTTAGGTTTTCTTTTTTCTTCTTTGGAAAAGAACAGCCCACAGTAATGGCAAAAGCATAATTAATGAATAATGTGAATAATTCTAACTGTAATTGCAGATTAGTTTGAAAAATAGAAAATATTTTATGCTTGAAAGCACTGTGTTTAAGATCAGGGAAGCTTTCTTTCCTTAAATTGAAGAGCCAGATGGCGCTATACAAAGCCGGGTGCTTAGTGCACATCCAAACAGCCATGATGTGGGAATGCAGACATGTGAACACGTACCTCTGCCTTTGTGTACAGTTCAGTCATTAGCAAGTAGCTTTAAGTGCAAGGATGTACCTTCAGCTCCAAATACCCCATATTATTCAACTGCAGTGCTATAATTTTTAATGCAATGATTTGAGGTGCAAAAGAGAAGACTTTTATTTATATTTTTTCAGAGAATCCTGAGGAAAATCTCTGCAAGCCAAATCATCCCTCCAGAAGGATACTTGCTGTGTAAAAATACTGACTCATTCTCTAGAACAAATAAGATTACCATACTTGTGAAGGTGTACTTGATCACACTGCAGGAGGGATGCTTAGTTTTACTGCTTGCACCTAAGCACGGTTGTGTTATTTTCCAAGAGAATAAAAGCTTAGCCAGAATGAATTGAGATTGTTTTTAAGATTGTGATAGAAGGTTACTATTCTATTTTAAAGCATCTGCAAAAGTTCAGTCACTCTAAATTGTAGGACAAGTAAAGCCCTGAGTTGAAGGTGGATGCTGTTGAGCTCTGTTGGACTCAGCAAGGGGGATGAATTCCACAGTGATCCCTTCCCTGAAAACCTCTTGTCACATCCCTTCTTACTTAAAGTTGTCAGCTTGCACACCCCAGTTTCTTTTAACAAAATGATCTTATAGGAGTAAGATGGTTTCAGGGGGGAAATTTCAAACACTTAAAGGATGAAATGCTGTTGAAAATGTTTCCGTTTTCTTCTGGGTACTGTTTTCCTGATCTCATGGCAAAATCTGTTAACAAAGGTGCATGTTGAAAAGCTTAGAGGGCTCTCTTCCTTCTTCTTTTTGTAATCTCTGTGTGAGTATTAATCAGTTCCAACCCCTAAACAACTGCCAGCTGAAACTGGTATAGCCCATTTCTTACTGTGCCTGTTTTCAGCGAAAAAGTTGGGATTTGCTGCTGCAGTGTCACTTGCAGTGTTTCCCACAGAGGCAGACACCTCCTTTACCCACACTGCTGATAGCGGTCCCAAGCCTCTGTGCCTTGGAAGCAGTTGAGAAATGTGATCCCAGTTGGGGAGGTGTTGAGGTGCATGTGTATGTGATCCTGTGTTGGTTAACGGGCAGGGTTTCCTACTCTCCTCATTTGGCATGTGTCAGGTATTCCAACTGAACATACGGAGTCAGAATCATGTGCCAAACTAGCTGGATTTCAAGAGCAATCATACTGGGTTTTGCCAAGAACCATGGGGCTTGAGCAGTATCCTTCACCTAGGCTTTGGAATCTACAATTTTCATTGCCTATAACAAAATGACCTGAGTTTGTACCCTATCAAAGCATCTTTTGCCTTAACTACATGCCTTGTTTTTGTCATATTCTAGTCTTCCCTCATAATGTTGTATTCTTGGAGTTAGATGTTGACAGGAACACCCATACACAACCCCACCCCCTTTTTTTCCTGTAATTAGTTCTGTAATCTTTAATGTGAATATCTCTTGGTGAATATTTCAAACCCACTTTTGAAATACATAATCTTCACCAGTTTGGCACTGCACATTCATCCACTCCTTTTAAAAAGGTTTAGAGGAGGAAAGGGAACAATTTCCCCCTCTCAGGGAGACAATCCAGTCGTTGCTTTGGGGAATAGTTTGGAATAAACAGAGTTTGCACATAGAATTTAAAAAGCTAAATGATAGTCCTAAGACTGTTTCTTTCACATTTGCCCAGCATCAAGCTTATGATGAATCTTGTGAAACCTCTAGAGTAGTTGCTATTCCCATAGTTCTTTCTCACATTTAATTTTTGGTCAGTTACTGCTTTTTTTCCTTCTGTTTTTCAAATACCAAAGGAAACATGGTAGGAGGCCCAATGGAAATTTACACAGAAACAAATCCTTCAGTTGGAGAAATCAGACCAATGCACTCTAGCATTGATAAGACTTGGGCTTCTTTGCCCTGGGGTTAGTGAAACCTGTAGATAGTAGAGGCGCATTGTGACTGTCCTGGCTGAGGAGGAGGCAGAACACGCTGTTACCAGATCAAAGAGAAGGATTGTTTCTAAGTGCCGTTTGCAGTCTCTCAGTATGCAAAATGACTGGCTTCTAGCTGTGAAGGGTTGCGCTCTGTTTATCCTGTTGCAGTTGGAGGAAGATGTAATTCTGATGAATCTTGGAAAGGTTCTGTCTTCTGGCTATCAGGACTGGTACAATAAGCCTGCTGGAGGACATGTAGGAAACATGTATGAGGCATCCACACGTTTGCTGAGAACTCAGGCTGTTTGTTCTGGTGCCACTTTGCAGGCATAAAATCCAACCCTTCAGTGAACAGGGCAGGAGGACATTTTCAGCATGCAGAGTGACAGCATGCAACTACCATTACTGAAAACACCCACCAAAATACTGAGACTTCTGTTTTGGATCCAGAAAAATGATACCCAGGGAAAGAAAGTCTACTTGGGCATTGTTTGGTGGGTGGCTTGGGAATAAAACATGGATTGTTTTCTGCCTCTGAAGGTGTTTTGTTTGGTGTTGATGGAGAAAATTGAATTATATTCTTACAAAGTAGCTGCAATAGCTGAGGGGTTTCTGTTGGAGGGGGGTTAGTACAGTACACTCCTACATTTTGCTTTTCTGTTCAGAATATTAGTCTTGTTGTGGGTTTTTGTTTCTCCCTTTCAATGGAGGAGGTTGACGGAGAGGTTAGATACCAGTTCTGCCTCAGTGATTTATTAAAGCAGAGCTGGAAGAACGGAAGTCACCCTATTCAAAGGTGTGGGGAGTGTTTTATTGTTCTGCATGGTGCTGTGAATGCCAGCGATTTTGCAGCTGTGAAAAGGGCTCTTAATGAGTTTCAGCATTTTAATGTACTTCAAGTTCTCAATTGTACAAATTTAAGAAGCTTAGCAATTTAGTATCTCCTGAATAATAGCATGTATTTTATACTCTAAATACACTCGGGGAAGTCTCAACAGTATTGCAGGAAGTCTTGGTAATATTGCTTCTCCTTCCCAATGTAATAGCTTTAGAGGACCTAATTGACTTGAACAGTGGATTTGGTCCTTTAAGAAACACGCACACACAATTTTTGATTAATGAGCCCCATAATAAATCATTAATCTTTTTTTTGGCTCAAAAAATGATCTGAATAGTTTTCAAAGTAGAAGTTGTTGTGTATGTTTTCCTATATTGTGTTTGTGGTACAGTGCTTGCATTTCAAATCCATCATCTTAAATTTATAGAAAAAATAAGGTAACCTAATTTAATTTTTAGAAAAACAAGTCCAAACTCTGAACTGCTTAGTTACTAAAAGGCCTGTGAAAAAAGCATCTAGATAGGAGTACTTCCTCTTGGAATAATAAAAGCTCTGTAAAATGACCACGTAATAAGTGTCCTTCTTCCTGAAGGATCCCAAAGTGCTTTTACACATTTTCTATAGTCAATGTGGGTCATTCACCCATCACTTGAATGAAATCAGTCTTTGCTGGCTGCACTAAACACCACTTTTTATAGGAAGGAAATCACAAATAACTCTTGCATTTGAAACTCTGGGGAGAATTTGAGGTAGGCAGATTATAATTGGCCAACTTGGAATCAGGCCAGAAGACTGTGATTAATATACCCAGGCTGCACTTTAATTGTCCCAGAGCAGTCAGGACCTTGGTTTCAAGTGTGCTTTGTCTTTGAATAGTATTTCTTTTTCTTCATGTTAATTTTGGAGCTTATAGTATGGGTGGCAGGCTTAGCAGAATTGAAAAGCAGGGAAATTTTTTACTTACATGGGGATCAGCAACACTGGGATGGTGCAACACAATTTTCTGTGTGTATTTCAAGATACACAGAGACAGAAGCTGGTTGTATATTTCATTCTTTTCTTCCTATTCTGCGGCATGACCTTCTGATTTGATTGGATCCCTGTAAATGTTTTCCCCACACTTCACTGTTTTGAACTCTTTAAGTGTTATTATTTTAGGTCTTAAAAGCAGAGTAAGCAAATGGCTCTACTCTTTAACCTTTCATTTTCTCTGGCAGTTGCTTGGTCTTTTGAAACAGTGTAGTATCTCAAAAACCTGCGAAAGGCAGCCTAGCAGGTTAAGTTGAGCTGCAGAGATCATTGATCCTTTTCTCAGTGGAGCCAGCCTCATTCCATCCGCGGCAAGGGAAGGCTGGGAAGCTTCTGAATGTCAAATCCCATTGTGAGGCTACTGGATGTGTGTCCATCTGGGACAGTCACTGGTCTGCAAATCTACAATGGAGTCAGTCTCAGGCTGAGACACTACTCAGTGGGATCCAGTGGCTATTTATTGTTCTTTTGAGGAACCTGAGAGTTTTTAAGGGATGTTGTGTAGATGCTACCAATTTCTGTATTTAGAACAAAGGGGTGTTTTTTTGTGTTTTGATTTTTACTTTTTTTTTATCCCAAGTGGCCCGCAGAATACACATAACATTAGCTTGGTCTGTTGACAAAGTTGAGCTGAGCACAAATTTCTCAGGACTGCAAACTATCAAGTTTGGTCCCTTAGGTTTAAAGTGTTTACATGGCTTGTAAAACATGCACACACATCCACAGCTGTATGTATTTTACCATGAGCCACCAGGAGTTGCTGCAGTCATGATGGGAACTTCACAAGCAAACTGTGGAATTTCATAGGTATCCATGTAAAGGCAGAGGTACCTTTCAGTCCTACCTCCTTTAGGAACAACTGCATTTTACCTCCTCAAGAAATGGTTGAAGTTGTTTCCTGAGTACTGGGTGATTTTCTGCTTATGTCATCAACTGCTGGTATCAGTATCAGCAAGGATAAGCACTGGCATAAGGAATGTACCTCTGATAAAACACTCATAATTTACACGATAAAGTGGTTCTCTCTTATTCTAGTTCTTTGCCCTACTGGTGCAATATTAACTGAGAGGTTAAGATGTTTGGTTTGTAAGCCTTCAGCTCTTCTTTTCACTAAAACTGGTTTGAAAACAAGTTGCAAGTACAGCACCTCGGTGAGGCAATTGAGAAATGTTCAGAAATTCAAGTTCCTTTCTTTAACACTGTCTTTTTAGTTATAAAATAATATTCTAAAGCAGGAACAAAATGACTCAGATAACTTAAGGACCAACGCAGGAGCCAGGTCCAATGTACCCCACTGCAGATTCTGCTTTGTCTTTAGTTCCCAGCCATCAGCTACGGCCAAAATGCCTTCTTTACAATTCCTTTCCAGTCTGGAACTCAAGAATGCCTGTATATCTTGTCTCAATTTTATTACTGCAGTAAATTCTTAAAGTTGCTTACAATTTATAAGTAAGAAAGAGGTTAGTAACAACCTTCACTTGTTGCATTGATACAGTCATCAGTTTTTATATGAACAGTTTGTACATGTGTACAGATAAATGTGAAATACAGTTACATGCAGATATATTTAATCACACACAAGCATACAGCCAGCGAAGCACATGAAGTGACTATGGAGGTACCTCCTTTGTATACACAGTCACTCACGCATATGTATGCATAATTGCAAATGTGCCTTCTTTTTTGGAAATCTGTGTGCAGTTTCATATATCTTTAAACACAGACATCTGTTTACCCAGATCTTCAAAACTGAAAGCGTGCTTAAACTGGAATGCACTTTTATGTGTATAATGTATTTTGTTGTTACATGTGTACTTAAACACATCATTCCCATGCTTATGCATACACACAGGCACAGAGGTATACATATATATACATTAGCCACAGCTGAAATACTGTATAGACATAATAAGAACAGATAAGCGTGAGCCATGGAGAGCTTACTATTGGAATGCTGGTGCATTTTCTCATAGGCCAGCTTAGTACAACACAGCAAATTGTTGACACACAAGCAGTCTGTCCTGGGTTCAGCAGTAGCAGTCATTTTTCTCCTTCTTAGCAGCTGGTGCAGGGCTGTGTTTTTGACTTTCGGCCTGGGAACAGCGCTGATAACACCGGTGTTTTTAGTTACTGCTCAAATGTTTAGACTGACCAAGGACTTTCTGAGCCTCATGCTCTGCCAGGGAGGAGGGGAAGCTGGGAGGAAGCAGAGAC